>MU182034.1:528646-545556 GCA_016904865.1 Pissodes strobi
GTCTTGACAAGGTAATAGAGCAAACCCCATATTTTTATCTTGTAAACAAAGATATCACAATAATTATACGCCCTAGCCTTATACATCTCTTAACGGATTTGGTTAAAAAGTTGTTTTTTTTTTTAAATATATCACTCAATTAACAAAAAGGGAAGGCCTAAATAAAAAAAACTATTCTTCATAAAAGTTTCGCTTATGTCTTGACAAGGTAATAGTGCAAATCCCATATTTGTTCTTGTAAACTAACAAAGACATCACAATAATTAAACGCCCTAGCCTTATACATATCTTAACGGATTTGGTTAAAAAGAAGTTTTTTTAAATATAGGTATCACAATTAACAAAAAAGGGAAGGCCTAAATGAAAAAAAAAACTATTCTTCATAAAAGTTTCGCTTATGTCTTGACAAGGTAATAGAGCAAATCCAGAATTTTTTATCTTGTAAACTAACAAAGATATCACAATAAACGTCCGTGACCGTTTTCCGTTCCCTGCCAGCTGGCCCGCTGTGTGTCGGGATCGCGACCTTCAAATTTTACTCCCGGCGCGCGTTAAGAAGTTTCACTTCAAAAATATACGTTTAATATTATGATGTATTATTTCTTTATTAATTTGTGTATATATACACAAAATATAAGTTTGTTTTAGGCGCCAGCGGATAGGCTTGCCCCCCGGCGCCCACATTTCTAGCTACGCCACTGTGCGCAATAGAACTCATCGGATTTATCGTAAAATATTATCGTTATATTTTGTCTTCTTAAATCTCTTTGCCTATCTTTCAATGTTTACTTTTTTTCAAATACAGTCTTAATTCTGAGAATTGTATACACTGAAATGCGTCTATGGAAACTCTCAAATAATCATGTTTATGGCTCCTGAGCATTCTTTCTACTTTTATAATATAATTTTACAATGGGTAGCCGGGCTTCCAATAATTGTTTGTTTCTTATGTTTTCTAAGAGATACCGAAGAATATAATAGATATTCTTTGGTGATACTAATGCCAAAGGGTGAACAGAGGCATCCGTATCTATCTTCCAGGTGTTAATGGCATGATTGACGATTATCTTTTCGATTTAAAGTGCAGAAAATAGACGTTTTTGAGTTAAAAATATATCATTTTAGATCTAAAGACATACGAAAAATCATATAATCACATAAAAAATATGCCATTTAATTTAAAAATATATCAAAATGATCCTTAGCAGTTTTATTTGATGTTCAATTGTTTTTCACTCATCATATTCGAATTCGGCGGGGAAAATTGTAGATAGCTATATCAGTTTGTTTTTTATAAAAGTACAAGTAGTAAGTACATTACTCGTGTGAAGAACATATTCAACTTCGGAAGATTTCGACACTCGGCTAACACCTCGCGCTAAATAACCTCCTCGTTTAAACGTTACTACTTTCAACACTTGTTATGTATACTATTTCTTACGACCTCTTATGAAAATGAGAAAAAAAGCATAGTTAATGTGGCAAGAAACGCCATATAAGAAATTAAAGGAACTCTATTTGAATAGATGGTCAATGTCATATTTAAATCATTTTCAACACTTGTGTGATATTAATCGTTCTCTTAAGAATCTAAATAGTGCTTTTTGTGCAATTTTCGTAGGTGGTCGTGGAAAAATAGTGTACAATACTCATGTGAAACAATGTTTTCAACCTCGGAGTGCATTCCTTATTTAAGGTGGTTCTTTAATAGTTCAAGGCCGTATTTATACAATATAAACTTAAAACATACATGATAAATCGTTTGTTTTAGATTTGCGAGGACGTTTAAATAAAGCATAAAAAACCAAATTCATATTTAAAAAAATGGTGGGAGCCCTCAGCCAAAAATAGATGTGTGTTTTAATAAATCCGGAAGTAACAGGAATTTTGCACATTTCTCGACGGCATTAAATTAACCACCAAAATGCACAATTTTGCAATAATTTAATCAATAGATTCCGATATACCAATGATGGTACCCGAATTTTAGCCTCCTGTAGATAGTGTATGCACAATTTCTTAACATATTATCTTTACTTTACAACAACGGTAAACTACCTCTATCCTGGTTACGGCTTACACACCCGATTTAGACATATGCCTTTCTATCCGAAGCGACCTTTCATGTCACCGCGAGGAAATATTCGAACCGAACAACCTTGACTTCATGTGGCTCAAATTCACCGCCAAGGGATTAAGCAAGTTTAAATGCTGTCTCTATAGCCCTCCAAGCGATAGAGCCTACCAAAGCTTTTCTACAACACTAGCTACCACCTTTGACTCAATACAGGTCGATCACCCCAATTCAGAAATAACCATTCTGGGAGATTTCATGCTCACAACACCAACTGGCTTAAACATGACAACAAGACCGACAACGAAGGTAGAGAAGCTGAAGCATTTGTCATCAGCTGCTGGCTTTTTCAACTTGTAGAAGAACCAACTCGAATCTCAGAGTAGACAATTACAGTTGGTCCGCCAAGTACCTACTTCCGACCACAAATTTATTACAATGGTTTGTGAATTGCCATTTCTACAGAAGAATCCACCATTGCCTCGTAAAATCTGGCATCACAAATCTGCAAACTGGGACGATCTAAGGAAGTTCTACCTAGATTTTCCTTGGCTCGAGGTTTGCTTTGGGACTGACGATATGTCAGTCTACTGCGAAGAGATTACGCAAGTAAACTCCTCAGGAATGCATACATCCCAAATTCCATCAAGTTACGATCAAAAGGAAAGCCCTGGTTCGACAGAAGATGCGAAAGAGCTGCTGGTAGGAGACAGCAAACCTACAAGTACTGGCAGCAAAATCAGACCGCTAAAAATCTGTAACACCGCAGACATGTGGCAGAGATTTTTCTGTTTTACAGATATTTTCACGGCGGATGTTTCCAGGATTTGGCCCGCATCAACCCCTGGCAGAACATCGCTTTATAAGAACTCCTTTGTCTGGCGCACTGCATCACTCTGTAACTCATTCCCTTGACATCTGTTTCCCTCTAATTACAACCTACAACTATTCAAGGACCGTGTCAATCAACATCTTCGCAGACACACCGCTCGTCGAGCGCCATAGGATCTCCATTTCTGCCGTCGGTAGTTAAAAGACAGTAAGTGAATTTTTTTCAATTTTGCGATTTTTGCATTTTTAGACTAATATGACCCTATTCTATTTAAAAATCTCGAAATGTTTTCCAAAAAAAAAATTTTTCTTTGTTTTTCGTAATTTAATAAAAGGAGCAAGTGACACAACGTCACCATTTAAGAAGTGAAAAGGCAGCAAATGTGCATCTTTAAGTTAAAAGGCGGCATCTGAACCGATTCTTGCGGCTTACCGCCTTTTAACTTCAACTTCTCTGCTTACACGGATAAAACACGAAGTAAAAAAGAACTAACGACCATTTTTTGAATCAAAATTGAAAATATTGGCTCAAATGACATATACCTAACCAAATATAGTATTCATTGTTTATATTGACCAAAAAAAAATCATATATGTCTTGATTAGTGCAGGACAATATCGAAAAGTTGTTGCCACTTTTCTCGAAATTAAGGTTTTGTCACTTACTACTGCCTTTTAACTACCGGCGCGGCGGCAGTATATTACTAGTTATAATATCTAAAAACTGTACTTTTTTAGAGCATTTTTATTAAATTGTGTTACCGCATTATGCTCGTTGCAAAATAAAAACGTTTCTATTATCAATTGCTGCCATATTAAAATTACTATTAATTAGTTTGTTGCTTTTGTGTTTTTCTTATACTTACTTAAGTTAGCTAATTATTTACAGTCGAATTTATTGGAAATCATAATAATAATGCTAGAAAGGTTTATAGTTTATGGATACATTTTTCTTCCTTAAAGTTAACACCGTAGATTTTTTGTTCAATTTGCTTTATGGTTTTGTATTATTTTGTAAATTTATTAAAAATGTTATTAATAAATAACTTATTCTACTGCAAAAACATATTGTTTGTTTAAGATCTAAATTAGGAGAAAAACAATTTTACCTACTTTTTCATTTAAACATATTTTAGGCTTTAATATTATAAAGTAAACACAGGATATGTATCTCATACACGGAAAACATACATAAGAATTAATACTTTTTAAACCAATAATTATGGGTTTTAAAATATTCTTGTGATCACAAAAGTACTCAAAACTTGTAACAATAATATAATTTTTATAAATAATCCATTTTTAATAACAAAATATTACATAAAACTCACCTTTTTTATGTTAGAAGTTTACTTACATCTTAATAGCGGCACCTCAAAGAGTTTGAAGTTAAAAGGCGGCATCCGGACCGATTCTTGCTACTTACCGCCTTTTAACTTCAACTTCTCTACTTATACGGATATTAAAAACGAAGTAATAAAGAATTAACGACCATTTTTTGAATCAAAACTTAAAATATTATCTAAAATGACATATACCTAACCAAATATAGTATTTCCAGTTTATATTGACCAAAAAAAAAGAATCATATATATCTTGATTAGTGCAGGACAACATCGAAAAGTTGTTGCCATTTTTCTCGAAACTAAGGTTTTGTCACTTACTGCCTTTTAACTACCGGCGGCAGATTTAGTGTGTGTGTCACTGCCATAAAAAAAACTTACCGATTGTAGTTTTCCATTTGGCTGTTTCGCCATTGATTAAATCAGTTGACAGCATAAGCCCGGCATTGTTAACCAAAATATGAATGTCACCTAGTTCATTAATTACTTCATTGAATGTAGATACAATATCGTGTTCTTTTGTCATGTCGCATTTAAATCCATACAGCTTTCCAGGCTCGCCTTTTAGTTTTTCTGCCTGTGCTTCAATACATTCCACTCTTCTAGCCAATCCAGCAACCTGAAAGAAGATAAAAGCTCTAAGGTTTTTAGTGACAGGAACATTATGGCATTTGGAAACGGTTTCGCTCTTCTCAACATGTATCAAATATTTTACATGAATTAGGAAAGATATAATTTTGAATCTAGGACTGTTTTTCAAATGACAATTTTCCGAAAGACGGTTCTTCGAAGGACAGTTTTTCGAATGGACAATTATTCGAATGGATAATTATTCGAATGGATAGTTTTTCGAAAAGACAAATATTCGAAAGGACCGTTTTTCAAAAATATGAAATTAGAGAAAACATAAAGATAATTTTAACGTAATTTATTAAAATTGTTTATGAAACATATTATTTACATATAATTATTAGAGCTTTGCATGGCCTTCCGCTCGTTTCGCTCACTACGGGGTCTCAATCAACAAGAACTAACCAAGTGTTAACCAAAACTAACCCAAGGCTAACCCAAACTAACCCAAAGTTAGGAAAAAATGTAAATTAATAAAAAACAATAAACAAAACATCTGTCACGATCGACGGGCATCGAACCCGCAACGCCGGAATGACAGGCAAGAACGCTATCTTCTACACCACGCAGCATGCAGTAATTTTGCGAAAACGGTAAAAAGGACTAACCCAAACTAAATTAAAGGTTCGAAAAATGGTCCATTTGAAGAATTACACATTCGAAAAATTGCCGATTCCAAGAATTGTCTTTTCGAAGAACTGTCCATTCGAAGAAATGTCGTTCGAAGAACTGTCGTTCGAATAATTGTCATTCGAAAAACCATCCGGATTCAATAATTTTTGAGCAACTATATTTTGAAATTTGATTCGCTTTTTCCTATAATACAATAAAATCTCTCTCTATACTAAAAATAAACGGATTACGCTAAAATCACTTAATAATGGAAATCAAATTAATAAACGTATTAACAATCCAATACAAAATATACAGCACTAATATCTTACTAAAATAGAAAAATAAAATGATTTCTTTTAAATTACATCCAGAACCATAAGACACGACTGTATACTTGTTGCGAATACTGATATTGAAGATAAAACTTCACCGATTCACCGTTTTACGATCTGTGCGCCTCTAGGCTGAATCTGTGGCGCGGGTCTTACTAATGTACAAAAACCGCATTTTCAGCAATTTCCAGTTAAAAACTTAAAAATAAACTTCTAAAGTTTATTATTAAACTATAGAAAATTTACATACGACATATCTATTTAGCATTTTGAATTTGATGAAATCATGAAGTAGCAAAAATGGAAAGAACTGAACATCATAAAGGAACAGGGTGTTCCAACGAGGACTGGACAGAGGCTTATTTTTTACCTTTTCTCTATTTTGAAAACAAACCAAAATAGCCATTTGTTATTTTTTTTAACCAAAAACAAAAGACTTACTTCAGAGATGAACAGTTTTTAAATGGAACGACCTGTATATTACTGTATTTTTGGACTCCCTAGAAAAATCTAAACACATTTCGTGTATAATATCCTTTACCTACCTTTAGCTGTTTACGAAATATTGACAGTTGAAAGTCGGGCATTTTGACATTTTGACAGACTCGGAAATCTAAACCGCACGGGATCAAAGAGAACGGTTTGCACATTCCTATGTTAGGTTTTCGTAAGCTATCGAATGACAGTAACGTCGAACTTACCCCGCGGACAAAAATAACCGGAACTTTTAATCATCCGGCTAATTTCAAAGTTACTCTCATTCGATAGCGTATGAAAACCTAAGATAAGTATGTGCAAACCGTTTTCTCTAATTTCGTGCAGGTTAGATTTTAGAGCCCGTCAAAATTTCAACATGACCGACTATCAACTGTGAATATTTCGCAAACAGCTAAAGATAGGTATGGTATATTATACACGAAATGTGTTTAGATTTCTCTAGAGAGTTCAAGGTAGTGATATACAGGGTGTTCCGTTTAGAAAACAGGTCATCCATAGCGTAACTCTATTGTTTTTGGTTCAAATATTATTTTGGTTCAATTTTTGAATTTGGCAGAAAAAGTACATCAAATGGCTGTTTTGGTTTGTTTTAAAAATACAGAGAAAGTCAAGAATAAGTCCCTGCTGCAATTGTCTCGCTATTACTAAGGGTATCTAAAATATTAAGAAACTTAAAACAGGTATCAATCAATTAGTTTGTATGCCTCAATCCTCTGCCGCAACGATGATTTAAATTGTTCCATGATAGGAAGGAAATTCTGAGTTCAAAATTTTCCTGATGGATTTTGCTCAACTTCTGGCTCTTAATTAAGAAATAAGTAATAGACGCACGTTTATTTTACATTTTTTATCGCATTCTCATGCCCTGTGTAATCAGAATCAGCTAACCCATCAGCTTTCACAATACATTCTTCAGAGCTCTCTAGATCTCGTCTTGTTCTCATGAATCTTGTTAGCGACGCCAGTATTGAGACTGCTTTATTCACGTCCAATTTAGGATTCTGCAGATGATTTTAGTTGCTCGATGATAGGAGGGAAATTCTGAGTTCGATAGTTTTCTGATGCGATTTGCTCAACTTCTGGCTCTTAGACATAGTTAAGAGGTAACAGAAGTACGTTTATTTTGCATTTTTTGCCTTCTCATGCCCTTTCTAATCAGAATAAGCTAACCCAGCGGCTTTCGCGTTATATTGTTCAAAGCTATCCAGATCCCGTCTTGCTCTCATGAAGCTTGTTATAGCGATGCCAGTACCGGGGCTGCTGTATTCACGTCCAATCTGGGATTCTGCAGATTTTAAATAGTTTTGTTCACTTGACCCAAGATATCTTTCCAAAATACTGTGTATAGTCCCGTTTCCAACTTTGACATTTTGTTATAAAAATATATAGCAGTAACAAATTATTTTCCTGGATTTTTCTGCAATGCGAAATTTCAAAACGGGCATTTCTCATTCCTCTGTAGCTTCGCAAAAAGGTTTTTGTATCATCTGCTCTGCATGCCCAACGTGTTGTTGTTGTCCGCATTGATGATTTTGTCAACAATGGCATTTTTCAAGCAATCAGTTAAAACACTATACGTTAATTGAAGCAGTAAAATATACCTAAAGCTCTTTGAAAAAGGCAAAAAAACTTACTGCACTCGGCAGCAACCTGCACTACAAGATCGAGTAAATACCCAGCGAAGGTACCCACAAATCGTTCCATGTTTTGGCAGAAAAATATTTGGCATTTTATTGTAAAATTCTTTGCACCCATCGCTTTGCTTCAAAGATTTACAATCAAATAGATCACTGTCACACTTTAAAGTGTTGTGGAATCCACGCAGGCATTACTTTGTGTCATAAACTGAAGCCATAATCCAATGTCATTTTCAAAGCAACCATTTTTTACTTAGAGTTAAAGCAGGTGCAGAAGAAACCCCTGGAACTGATAATGTCTCGGAATCCTCTGCTACAAATTTTATGATTTGGAAAAAAAATAAAATGTTAATTTTTTTTTATTTAGGGTAAAATAAACGATAAAAGAATAAAACAAAAACGTTTTTTAACTTTTGCTCCTCAAATAAACTGACTGTTTTTCAAAAGGCAATTGAGTTCGGCCTACGCGCTGGGCATGGGCATCTTCTTTAATTATTTTCATTGAACTTACAACCACGTCGCCGGTTTCAAACTTCTGATAATATTAGATTAACCTAAACCAGAAATTGAAAACAAAAACATAGAAAAACTACTTACTTAGAGCTTTACGCTTTACTTTGTTGTGCTGAAAACATCTTAATTGGAAACAGTAGGCCTAGATCTATATTAATAATGTAACATTCTTACCGGGTTCCGTGTAAATAACATAACTCATCAGGAGATGCGAGCAATTAAACACTATTTATTTTTGTACAAACTGACGATTGAATAAACTACTAATTTTAACATTAAAACTAAAACTATATACCCTAATCTATTTAAACAGTTTCATCTGCAACAAATTGCCATTTGGCAATTGGCAAAAGTAGGAGCACAAATTCCGCTTTTAGGATCGGACCTCTTCTGTGGCAAAGGAACGCACACCTACATGGAAGAATTCAGAAAAGAAGAGTGAACCAAATGGATCATTTGATGGGAGCGCATTCCAGAGTTAAGGCAATCAAAGATGTTTCATTTCCTTCTTCCAGGAAGATCAAAACACCTTATAGCCATATATTTTTTTTATTTCGTAAAATGCCTTTATTCATGACCATTTCAAAGCTAAAGTGTCGTGATCTCATGTCATCCCGCTGAGTTCGCAATAGCATTCTACTTCTCTAAATTTAATTTATACTTTACGTATTTACTTGACCTCATTGAATTATCATTTTAGAGAACACCGTCGATTTCGCATATATTTGACCTTCTAACCACTTTAGCGGTTTTCGGAAAATTAACTTTCTTTGCAAATGGCATGTACAGGGTGGCTCGAATTCGTGTCTATGTATGGGGAACTCGAAAACCGTAAGAGATACAGTATCGGTCAAATTAAGGCAAAATTGCGCATTTAGGTGCCTAGCAAGATGCCGTTTAGAAAGTTTTAAAATTCCGAGTATTTCCGGAGATATCCGAAAAAAAAAACGAAATTTTGAAAATTCGTTTTATTTTTTTCCTGGGCTTATTTAAAAACGGATTTCAAATTGAATTGCACTTTTGTATTGCCACTTTTTCCGCTCTATCTAATGATGGTATCCAGTTTGAAATCCGACGTTTCGTCTTCAAGAGATCATCATCAATTTTCTTTTTTTAAATACGAACTTTAATCTTTTTTATCGTTTTTCAGATAATATTGGCGTTATTAATATGACTATGTGCTTTTATTTTTTTTATTTATTTATTTATTTATTTTTTTATATTTTATTATCGTTTTTTAATTACATCTTTTGCTTTGGCGTAATTTTAAATTATTTAAGGTAGGTACTTTTGAAATTTTTATATTCTATAAAAATATTTTATTTTCTTTTTGTATTAAGTGGAAAATTGGAGCGCGTATTAAAAATAAAAAATAGTAAAATTATTTCTTACGAGAATATGGCCATGAACTATTACTCAAACAAGTTGGCCATGAACTATTACTCAAACACTAAATGAACCTGTTCATTTAATTTTACTATTTTTTATTTTTATAAAAAACAAAGGTTTTAATTTTCCACTTAACAGAAAACAAAATAAAATGTTTTTATAGATTGTACAAATTTCAAAAGTAACTTAAACTTTTTAAAGTTACGCCATAGCAAAATAAGTAATTTAAAAAAAAATAAATAAAAATTAAAATTAAAAACAAAAATTAAAAATACATGCTCATATTAATAGTGCCGATATCATCTGAAGACGAAACGTGGGATTCCAAACTAGATAACACCTAACACCATCGGATAGAGCGGAAAAAGTGACAATGCAAAAGTGCAATCGAATTTCAAATCCGTTTCTAAACAAGTTCAGGAAAAAATAAAAGCATTTTTCAATATTTCGGTTTTTTTACGAATATCTCCGAAAATACTCGGAATTTTAAAAGTTTCTAAACGGGCGGCATATTGTTAGGCACCTAGATGCGCAACTTTCCCTTAATTTGACCGACACTGTATTTCTTATGGTTTTCTAGTTCCAGATACATAAACTCGAATTCGAGCCTCCCTGTACAAACTATCTCTCATACCAGAAGAAAACCTGGACATCATCGACCAGGTGTTTAAAATATTAACTATGCTCAACTACAGACCTAGTTCTTAACTTTCAAACCCTAACCCGTTTCTTAAAACTTACATTGCATACCAGTAATATACGATAAATAATGATGGCAGTAAAACAATGATATCATTTCATCCAGAATTAAAGTTGATATAGATTTTTAATCTATTACTTACTATAACTCCATGTTTTACCAACTCTTCCGCAATCGCAGCTCCAATACCCGCTGAAGTACCAGTTACCACAGCAACTTTGCCAACAAATCTATCCAGGTTAACCATCATGATTAGTATGTATATTCTAAAAAAGAAAAAAAAATACTTTCGAACAGGACAAATGAATATTTGCAGTGTTTCAAGGTTCCGTTTCGTGTATACTGCCAAATAATATGAAATTCTAAGCACAGGATCTTTGATTATATTTACGTGGCTCTTGGAGCTTTTATTTTTGAGGATCGAAAAAAAAGTTTTACACAAAAATTGTAGGTTTTCCATATTATCTTTTGGAATTATCAGAAAAAAAAATAGCCAATCAAATGTATGGAAAAATATAGGCAACTTCAACTTTTTTAAATGGAAAACTCTGTATATTATGCGCTAAAACGAAAGATATTTTTTTTCTGATTTCAAATATATGATATGTCGATGATATTTCGGTGTGCCATTTTTGAGATATTTTAGCTTAAATTATTAATAAATTGCAAAAAAACGTAACAATGTCATTGTTTCCATAGCTTTCTTAATACCACTATGAAACTTTTTTGCAATTTAATTATAATTTCAACTAAAACATCTCTAAAATGGCTCACCCAAATATCATCAACATATATATTTGATATCATAAAAAAATATCTTTTGTTTAACGCATAATATAATATAATTTTGATTTGCCTATATTTTTCCATTTTTTTATGAGATGTTTTTTCCCTGAAAATTTTAAAAGATAATATGGAAAAAAACCTAGGTACAATTTTTGTGTAATCTTCAAAACTAAAGGCTCCAGGAGCCACGTAAATACAATCAAAGACCCTGTACACAAAGCATATTTCATGTTTATTTAATTGGGGAGCCATTGCATTGAACTATTCGCAGACAAAATTGTAGTGGAGGGATTGATATAATTAGATTTTCGTATGTTCTGGAAAAAACGTGAGGGCACATTAAAAGCTTGTTCTAAGCTTATTAAAATATATTTTATTTAATCTAGAGTAAAGTGATTTATTAAAATTATTTCAAAAACAACTAAATATATGTTTTAATAGAAAACAAGGAAATTATCAGATATAGGACTAATTGGACTTCTCTTTTTTTTAACTTTAGCATAGCTAATGAACATGTTTAGATAAATGACAACTTACACAAAATAAATAAACTAAATTGTTTCAGAAATTTATTTGGTACGAATTATTTATATAATATTTCTTCAATCTTACCAGAATGTGTTAGAATTATATGAGACGATGATTTTTGTCCCCCGACGCCGACGACGCCCCAACGAAGCTTGTCTGATCAAAATCGAACACTTTCTAATTTCTACGGCTAGTTAGAATGGTGCGCTTTTATCTATTAGTCTGTCCTGTTTTCGTCACAGAAGATCAATAGAAAACTATATTATTGTGGTGTTTGTATAGATCTTCCTCCAAATTGCCATACCTACTTCTCTTGACTTCTAGTGCTTCGGTCTCGCCGAGACGAGACGAGACTATTGAGGTCTCGGTCTCGGTCTCGCAAAGTCTCGAGTATTCGAGTCTCGTCTCGGTCTCGCCGAGATTAGACATTTTGTAGTCTCGGTCTTGGCCTCGGTCTCGCCGAGAGTCTCGTGCACTTGAAAAAAAAATATTTATTTTATAAAACCTTCCCAAGAGTCGGTATTATAAATTCGACCTATTTTGGGTTATTACCACGTTAATGAATAGTAATTAGATTTTTTGGGTTTTTTCAGGGGGTAATATTATAAGTGCATCCGATTTTTCCGAAAAAAAATACGCGAGTGTTTTGTTTCAAACAAATTACATGTCAACGAGTTATTGATTTTTTTCATAGGAAAAATTAGATGCACGAATGATATTTGGCAAGATTATTTCCTGGCTGAACAAAAAAAGCCTATTTACTAGTAATATGATAATTTAATCAATCAAAGCAACGAACAAAGCATTTTACAGGGTACTATTACTAAAGTTACAATTTACGTAAAATTTACAGTTATTGTATACTACGGGAGTGTTGTTTGATATATTGTTATGATTTTTTATAATGCTTGATACTTCAGATAAATGCACATCATCTTCGGAGGATGTTGCAGCAGTGTTTTGGTTTAATTGCCCCTGAGAAGAAGATGCTTCAGGCGCCTTGCTTCCATTTCTTAAAGCATTTATAATTGTTGAGTGATGGTTACTACCCATTTGTAAATAGGGTTTTATGGAACTAGCTCGATTGTGTCCTGTTATTTTTATCAGCTGTTGCTCTTCGATCCCTGCTTTTGCTAGGTTGCTGACAGCTGTCGCTCTTAGTGAGTGGTTTGTAATTTTTTTATCTTTTGTGTTTAAACCAGTTCTACCCGCAGCTTCTTTTGTTCATTATGACAGCTCGTTTCTTCCCACAGAGGCATTTTTAAACCATCCTAAGGTCTATGGAGTGTTCCATATTGGGTTTGGTGTCAAAAACAGCCTATCTGTCTTGATGTTTGTTGAACGTTTTGATATAAGCATGTAATACAAGCGTACCGGGCAAAATTCAGGGCGCTTAGTGTTTGGAACTAACCATTTGCTGTCGCACATTTTTTTGCACCTCCTTGAGCGATTTTACTCAAAACTGGGTTGTATTCTATTTTTCCTGCAACAAGAGAAAAGCATTTCATTACTTCGTTGTCAAAATATTATTTTTTCCATATTTTTACCTAATTAAAAAAAAACAAACCGCAAAAACGAAAAAATTAGTAGAAAAACATACCTCTTTTAATTCCATCATTGTCTGTCTCTGGTTTGAAGTAGTGCATCATACAATTTAAGGCTTCTCCACCTCACCACGCCAGCTCTATTGATGCTATAAGGTAAAACTTGCGTTGTAGCCCATTGGGTGTATTTTCGTCCCATAAATATACCATTTTGTGGTATTCATCGAGTTTTAGTGAAGTCGAACTTGTCCTTCTTTTATCTTCTTGTTTCTGAAGAGTTCTTTTTGCATTTCGAGCGTCACGAGATGTTTTAAAATCAATATCGTGAAACGGATCAAATACAGTGTTGTAATCCACAAAAAGTTTCCTATAGCTTTTTGGCGACGATGTTCCACATTATTTTAACGCAATGTTCTTTATACTCCTCACCATTGACTTTGCGCATATTCCAAGCCCAGTTTTTGAGAATTAAATTCAAAGTTGTTACTCTTGTATTTTTATCAATTACGTAGGTACTTTTTTTCAGAGGAAAAACTCATAAATTGCTTCCAAATGCTGTTGTGTGTACTTACTGTATTACTGGGTACGCTATTTTTTACTTCTTGATTGATTTCTTCGTTTGGAACATACCCAAAATGCTCCATGTTGCACCAAATTACTTTTTTGCTAAATAATTATTTAAAATGCAAGCGTTGTTAGGTTGCTACGGGGAATTGTTTTGCTAAAGTCATAGCTGATAACTAGGTAGAAATTCAACATTTTTTTAATTTGACAGTACCTATCAAACATTTTTCCGGAAAAATTACTGGACAAGAGCTGTCGTGCAATTTTTCCACTTGAAAATTAAATATGAAATATACAAATCCTTGCCAGTGATTGGTCAAAATTGATAGGAAGGAAGGAAATATCAAATAAATAATTTTAATAACCTCAGAAAGTATGGATTTTTTAAGCAAAATTAAATTAAACAACAAAGTCACACAAAAATCTTTATAGAGGTAACATAATTGGTAGAGAAGTTAGCAAGTAAAACATATATCAGAGAGTAGAGTAGTCACTTTAGTCAGAATAGTCTACTCGACATAATATTTTATATTTTTGAAAGTAAACCTAAGAACCCTTTCATGAGGCGCGTTCCTGAGCAAAAAATATAAACGATTGTAAATAAACCTGGCAGAGTGTAGAAAGATTATTGGCTATTGGCTGCACGTGAAGGATTCTGTTTGAAAGGATTAAGTTTACTTAAAAACATACCTACCTATGTAAGTAAACTACTTTTTTATAAGAAAAAATAAACTAAAAACATATTAAAATAAAGAAACTGCATAGTAACGCTCCTCTGGCTAGTCTATAGTTTTTAGGTAAATCTCCGGCGGGTGGGTGAATTCGAAATTATTGTAAACTATATAAGACCTGTTTTGAAAATATTTTTTTTCTGTTACTCATAAATATAGGTAGGCAACTAGTAAATTGTACTTTAGATACCTACATACTTTCCTAGATTTCTTTGATTTTCGTGTACTTAAATATTTGTTTTGTATGTTACCTATAATTAAAAAAAAACAAACCATTATTTTCGTACTATTCTACTTATATATTATTTTTATTTCAACACTCGAGACCCGAGACTATCGAGACTGACGTGACGAGACTCTCGGTCTCGAGCCTTGAAGTCTCGGTCTCGGTCTCGAGTTATAATTCCTAGTCTCGTCTCGGTATCGGTCTCGAATTTCGAGACGAGACGAGACGAGACCGAGACTAGTCTCGTCGAGACCGAAGCACTATTGACTTCTGAAAGCAATATTTTAGTGCAAGTTTTAAAATATATGACATTGGTCAGAATAAATAAACATCTTGTATATGAGTAATAAAAATATGAAATATGAGTGTGAAAAAAATCTTTCAAAAAAATGTTGTTTCCTATCTCTAATAATTTGTACGACCGGGACGGATTTAAGCATATGCGACGGATTTAAGCATATGCTGTCTAGCCTATGCGATCGCACAGCAAATGGGCCCGCACCACAGAGAGTTCCGCACTACGGTGCCCAATGGAAAAATGAAAAATGATTCTACGTCAGTTTTCAAAATCAGATTTTTTGTTTTAGTAAATAAATAGTATAACAGTTTGGTGATCGTAATCATCATTCATCATTTGCATTTGGTTTAACTTAACGTTGTGTTGAGTGTTTGACCAACCTGTCTGCTAGACGGAAGTTTGACGACGGCGACAGAAGACGCGGATTGCATACAGGAGCGAGGGAAAAATCTAGAAGGCAATGATATCACTTATGTCTGCGTACACCCCTTCAGTATCATACCGGAAGCTTCGCGCTTGCGTAGTATGTTGTTCTTAGCAATTACAGCGGCTCAAGTGGCGCTTTAAAAAGCTAGCCAATTGAACTGAATATCTTACTGTTACTCCCCGATGGAATTTAAGTACAAATACTACCTGTAAATCGTTTTTAGAAAAGATGGAATCGTTAGAAAAGATGTAAGATTCGATTGCCGTAGATACTGCATTTTTTATTTTTATTTTTTGATTTTGGGCATGCCTTGGGTTAGTTTGGATTAGTTTTGTTTGGTTGCGTCTACAAAGCGAGCGGCGGGCTATGGGTTAAGTGAAATATTAGACATTTTAAAATAGTAGACAGACGCTCAATGCCGGTTGCCTATACTACACGTTAAGCTTTTCACGATTTCATCATTACTACGCAAGCGCGAAGCTCCCTGCACGATATTGAAGGGGTGTACGCGAGTGCTGTGATTGTCTTTACAGAGAGTGCAGCAGCGATTTTTGCAAACCGGCAAGTGAGTCACTAACCTGTGTTGTTAAATTTATGACCTTTTTCGTGTTAGGCTTCACTAAATTGTAAATATTATTATTTAGGTTTCATCTCCAATGGATGATGAAGGGGGCGGCGGCGCCCCCAAGTCTAATTTTGATGAAAATGTTTTTTTGCCGCAAAAAGAAGTAGAAAATATAATTTTGGGTGAGCAAGATATTCAAGGTCATAACGAGATCCGTAATAATTCTAGCATTAATAAAGAGGGAAAAGATGGGGGTCTACAGAATGATAGCGAAAAAAACTTAAAGATAAGAATGTAAAAATACCATATCAACGATTATACACTATTAATGACGACCCCCCATACTTAGCGAGTGTAGAGGGTAGTGATGGGAAAGAAAATATAGATAAATATAGTCAGTTAAAAATTGCTAAAGAAATATTCAACTTAAAATTACAAGAAGTAAAAAAATAATATTAAGGTTAGAAATAAAATTGGTATTGAATTTTTAAACTATAAGGCGACTAATAAATTCGTGGAAGATTCCAAACATAAAGATAACGGTCTTAAAGTAACAATTCCATTTAATTTAACCTCATGTAAGGGTGTAATTAGGAATGGTCGATCCGGACATCGAGGTTGACTCGCTCCTGGAGGGGATCTCTTCTCCCTATAAAATAATACAAATAATAAGATTAAA
>MU182034.1:563221-585190 GCA_016904865.1 Pissodes strobi
ATATTTCTTTTTTTTATATTTATGGCATTAAAATATTGAAACTAAAAATATTTCATAGGACTAAAACTCAAAATTAACATTTGCATTTTTTTAACATACCTCTCATGTCAGGAGTAACTGATTACTAATATTTTCTACACAAGAAAAAACACACGTATTCACTATTAAAAATCCACACTGAAACCAGTAAATCTGACAGAGAAGTCCGTTGAAACAGCACTTACTACGTTTTAGTCTGAAAATTTGTAACGTAATACGCCAGGCATTCACCCGGCTTTGCAGTATGTCTGCCCGAGTTTGACTTACTGCGTTTCAGTCTGGAAACTTGTGACGTAATACGTAAGGTATTCAAATGACTTTCCAGTATATTAGCCTGGGCTTAACTTACTGCACTTTACTTTGGAAATTCATTTTTAACGATAAGCATAATTCAATTTCAAAACGCAGTATGGTATTTTCTGCTTAAACATACTGCGGTTTAACTTGGTAATTGTGAGTTACTGCACTTTTCCTTAGGAAAACAGTACTTACAGCATTCTAGCTTTGAAAAGTTGCATATTTCTGACTTACTGCAAATTTCAAAGCATATTTTTGTGCGGAAAAAAAAATGTTTCTTTCAAAAAAGAAATTTTTTACAGATACAGAATTTAATTTTACACCAGATTATCAAAAAATCTCGAAATCGAAAAAAATTACTTACTGCGTTCTTCCATTGGACGGCAGTATAGTACAGTGCCAAAGTTTAAAGGGAAATATAAAAACAGAGAGGGGCTCGCGTTACATTAGCCTCCCCCTCCCCCGGTAAAAATTATCTGTAATTCACTGGGGGGTGTAGTGCTAGCTCTGTAAGTTGGGTGCGAGGTAGGTGTAACGTACTTGGTGCTAAAATTTGAAATCAATACCATAACGGGGAGGCAAGCGTTACATTAGCCCCCCCCGGTAAAACTGTGCTAAAATTCGAGAAGTTAGGTGGTGGGTGCTAGATAGTGCTAGGTGTATAGTAGACAGACAGACAGAAGTTGGGTGCTAGGTGTAACGTACTTGGTGCTATTATTTTAAGTCAATGTCATAACGGGGAAGCAAGCGTTACATTTGTTCCCCCCCCCCGGTAAAACTGTTCTAAAACTTAAGAGGTGGGTTGGTGCCAGCTTTGTAACTTGGGTGCTAGATCGTGCTAGGTGTATAGTAGATAGTGCTAAAGTTTTAAGAGAAATATAAAAACGGGGGGGAGGGGGTTGCATTACGTTGGGGGGGGCACTGTAACGGACCCTCGTCTCCCATCCTTTCCTGCAGTTCACTGATTAAAGAATCTAATTTTTTCTTGATACATTTTGCAATGTGTCTTAAATCTGTTATCCTGTATGGAAAACTATATTTAGATGACAGAGATAAATACACTTTCTTCGTGGGATGGAAATAAAGAGGGACGGCCCAGTTGCATATTTACATATCCTCACATACGACGGCTCCAGGGTGCGGAAATCGGTTAGGGTTTGTAAGCGTTTGTAGCACTACAAAAGCTCACTGATTTGGGCACCTAATCGCGCCATGTCTTCACGGTGCAAGCAATTTGCGGTAAGAGCTCTCGTGGTCTAGAGGAGGTTTAGGTTTAGATGGCTAGGTCTCACCTGAACGGTCCGGGTTCAAACCCCGTTGCTTTTTTTTAGGTTAAGTTTCGAAACAGTTTTTTTCTTGATTTTGGGTATGTCTTGGGTTAATTTGGGTCAGGACCTGGTTAGTTTCCTTTTATTGAGCCCCCGTAGCGAGCGAAGCGAGCGGAATGCCATGCGAAAAGAGAAATATTATATAACAGCGTATTCCAGTTGCCCAAATTAGTGAGCTTTTGTAGCGCTACAAACGCTTACAAAACCTAACCGATTTCAGAACCCTGGTGCCTATGATAACCAGTTACGTAGGTGCCGAAATCAGTGAGCTTTTGTAGCGTAATTATTGTTTACAAAGGCTCACAGTTTTCAGCACCCTAATGCCATCGTATGTGAGGATGTGTAAATATGCGGCCCGGTTGGTGTTGTGCATTGTTTTCTTTACAAACATTTCTAAAAATTATATATTTAAGCACATTGAATATGTTATAGCATCCACAAGACTCATCCTTTGCGCCACTGTTGCTAGCGCTCTGCCCAAATCATTTTCTCTATAGTACTTTAGGTTGGGTAATTTTTACCTCGTCTTGCATTATTGTAAGTCCGTATCCTATTGCTAATCATTCTAAAATCCCCAGTTTTAAGGTACCTATTAAATATTATGGTACATTGACGCTAAATCAAATAGCCAGAAAATGTAGCTCAAATAGCCTCACCAAAACAAAAATTCATAAAAAAAGCAAAAAGTCGCTAAATAATGATATGCAGTTGAAGAACATAGCTTTTTACACAGTTAATAGTTTGGTATCATCAATTTACAGCTGATTTTTGACATTTACAATTTGAGGGTTATGGTCAAAAATTGTTTATCGTTTACTTCTAAATACATTCTCAGGGCTTAAATACACTTCCATGAAGTCATGCATATCTATAATACATTTTACTTTGCAAAGACAGGTCGAAAGAGCAAAGTAATAAAAAGAACAATTAGCCCTGTAAAACTGAAATGCACCCACTTCACGATAGTTTTATAAACTATTTAGAAAATTCGAATTAGATTTTTAATTTCAAAAACGAAAACAATTAGCTTCGTTTGAGTATAAAGGATATTTCAAAAAATATTCGCCAAATTTTAATTCTTGACCAAAATCAAGTCGAGATAAAAAATATACTTTGAAAAATCGAGAAAAATGTGATTTAGCACACTGAATTTTCCTTCCTAATCAGTTTTAATTTACATCCACCGGCAGCGGGCATAGGATTCACATTAATACCATTTTTAGTGATACGCCACTGGTAAAAGTCTTCACTTCAGATATGTTTTATTCTATTTTTATCCTGAACAAGTAAGGTATCTTACATATTTCTTTATTTTTAGACCTTCTAGAAGTTATCTTTATGCTCTCATTTATTTCGTATGCTCTTTCCAACATCTTAAGTTATTTTTCACTTATAATTTTCTACTCAAAAATATGAAAAGCGTAATCGCACAAATCCAAGAAACGCAAGGCACCATTATTGATCAGGATGAAACCTAGATATAAAAATGACGAAAACCTAATTTTAAGAGTGGCATATAATATTTTTCTATAAAAATATTACTGAGGTTGATCCTAAGCACGTCATGGGATAAAGTAAGCAAAAATGGATAATACATAAAAGCAAACTCAATTTTAGAAATTTAAATAATAGAGGTTCTATTCAAATTTTCGTGAACGCTATATGTTATAAACGAAGTCATTTAGAACATAAGTCTATAGATTTATTTTAGGTCAAATAAACTTGCATTAAAATGTGATGGATATTTATTAAATATCAAATAATTCACAGCGGACAGCGGCAAACTATATTGTAAATTTATAAAGAACGAATGCTGGGTCAACTTCAATTAGTTTTATTAAATCCAAATTGCCACATGCTATCCATTATTTTAGCAACACATATTACACATACCCACATTACACCTGGTCTTTTCCCATTGTTGTTTTACTTCCTTATAGGTATCATCGATTTATTTAGAAGCATTTTAATCTTTTTTGATTTGATTACAAAGGCTAGGGAGATAAGCATCAGCTTATCTAACCATAAAATTTATTCGTCAAAGTGCATTATTTAAGTTAAATATTCATGTCATCAAAAAATTATATAAAGCATACATCTAAAGGTTCTTAATAAGGAAATAAACAAAACAAAATATTGAATCACATGATTTTCATGATTATAGTGACAACATCTGCATACTTGGTGCCAAATTATTAAAAAAGACAAGTCAAAAAGACTTTTTGAGTACGAAACATTCACCAGTTCTATATTGCTAAATCGCTTAGGTTAAAAAAAGTTCGAAGAAACATCGTTAATAAAACGATCCATTCAAAATAAAATTTATCTCGGAACAAGACATATCATCGTTTCAATGACGTGCATTGTCTCTCAGAATAGATGAAGTTGTCAAATTAGCATCAAGTATCTCCATAAAGAAACAAAATGATCTATCAGTGTCATCTTAAATGAGTTTGCTGATCATCATTATTTGTGGTTGTAACAACTCAGATTGTCGCATATGAAAGGGATACAATCAAGAACCCAAAAATAATACATTTGTAATATGCTTAAGCACATTTATTTTTCCATTACACACTTCTATACACACATCCTAATAAACACATTGCCTCAGTTCAGTCTCACAACGTCTCCATATCATATATACAACAATAAATAAAACACGTTAATTTACCGAAATATCCAAAATACAAAATTTATAATACAAACTCACAAGAAACAGAAATGAAACTTTCAAATTGACACTAGTAACACAATTCTTTAGGCCTTACTGAAGCTGTAGCTGTAACCATCGGGAGATCTGTTGAGAGATAGTTTACCGGGTGGGTAAAACCTATGAGGGGCTGGGGTGGTCGAATAAGTATTGTAATTTGGCTGTGGTCTGTATTGCGGTTGGGGCTGTGGCTTATATTGAGGCTGAGGCTGAGGCTGATATTGGGGTTGAGGTTGGTATTGAGGCTGAGGTTGGGGTTGAGGTTGGTACTGCGGTTGGGGCTGAGGCTGGTGCTGGGGTTGAGGTTGGTATTGGGGTTGTGGCTGAGGCCTGTATTGTTGTTGTGGTGCCTGGTAGTCTGGTGAATTGTATTGAGGTAGTGGTTGATATTCAGGTTGTGGGGCCACAGGCAAAGTTGTCGGAATTGGTTGCGGGATTCCATCTCCAGTTGCCATGAATCCATCTTTGCCGGCAGTATAGCTAATGGTATGTCTGCAAAAAATAATTAAGTAATTAGGATTATACTTGAAAAGCGGGAGGTGATGCAGATCATTGTGGTAAAAGCTAAATAGCATTTCTAATAAATTCTTATTTAAATATCTTAATATAGTAAAGTCGAAAAATTGGAAATGGGGGTGCCCACATTATCATTGCTTATCCACCTACAATATATATATTTTTTAATTAGAATACAGGATACAAATGCTGTATATATTTTTATCGGGGATAAAAGTGGTGGATAGATCCGATTTTATTCCTAGTTGTCTTTTTGATAAAACTAAAGAATCGAAAAGGAGGTCTTAATTAAAATTATCGTGTGATAGGTCATCTTGAGTTTATCTACCTTTGTCCATTAGGGTCTACATATGAGTAGCTTCCTCTACGAGTGCCATCGGCTTCACTTTCTTCTTTAAAATTTACACCATCTTCTTGTGTATATGTGGCTCCGAAACGTCCGTCTCCGCCTTGATACCTTTGCTCCGCTACAATAGCGGCCGTTCTTGGATCTCCTTGATATTTTTGGCCTAGTGCTAACCCTAGGAATGCTGATAGAATAACCTGAAAATATATTAATAAAGTTACATATGGAATGGAGATCTCCGAGTTGCATTTAAAATAAAAGCTGGGGGCCAAATTGTATTTACATAAATTATTTTCTTGCCAATTTGACTATCTGGCTATAGCGCTCAAACTACTTAAGTAATAAATATGATGATGATAATAATATAGATATTTTTGTTTCTTGTGTCAATACAGTTGAGAGCTAAAGAAGTGAGATAGCGTCGCGTACGGATATATAACCAGATGCACGAGTGATTTCATTGGTGCTTTTTTGTGTCGGTATTGATGTAGAACCCTAAAAATTTTGCTTTAACGGCATCACCGGCAATTGACTAAACAACCCATATTCACAGACTAAAGTCGCGAAACATGACGCAAGAGTCCTCGATACTCCCGAACGTTGTCTACATGTTTAACAGACTTTCTCTTGAAGATATTCATTTTTACGCCTTTTACCAGCTTGAATTTGTGGGTTGACTTAACAAACGCACCGGATAAGAGCATAGATTTTTAAAAATGCATAGTCTACGTGGCTGAAGAATGACAGGATATTTGACAGATTCGTGATATTTTCTATTGAAATCCACAATTTTTAATAGCATAGTTATCGTGGTTGAAAAATCCCTGAAAATTATTATCTAAAATGAAAAGCTTCAAAATGACGTGGTTCACGTAGCTGAAAATGATAATCGAAATATAAGCGGATTCACAAAAAAATCATACTTGAATTAAAGTCCAAGTCACAATGTTTTTCTTCATCCGAATAAAATAAACATAACGCTTGTAGCTCGAGCGCAAGGAAATGTCTTAAATAAAAGATCTAAAAAACTGATTAATTCTATGCTTAAATACATTGTAATTATGTTACATATTTATTCGGCGCAAGCCCTTCAACTCAAGTTCATTTCATATTTTGAACTTTCCAAGAAATGTTGTAAAAATCTTTCCAACCAACACTTTCATACAGTTTGCCAAGTATTGATAGGATTTTAACCGTAAGAAGTAAAGAATTTGTTTAGAATTAGATGTATACTATTTTACACGACTATAATATATATCTTTTTTATTTCGACGTTATTTGGATCTTTTCCATCTTTTATACCAGTTTCTTTATCTCAAACATTTGCCATGAATTTCCGGTTTTATATGTGAATCACTTTTTAAGATTTTAGTGGTAATATATTCAATTATGCTGCTGATTTGTTCTTTATTACACTTGTAACTTTTCATTTTATCTTCTAAATAGTCATTATCAGTTATTTTACTATGTAAAATTTTTCTATATCATATCGTTCTTTTTATTCTCGAGAGTAGCTATCAGTTTCAAGTTTGCTGGATTTTTTTATAAAGTTATATCGTTAATGTTATATTAAAAAAATTGTTTTCGTATACTGCTTCCAAAATATTTATATAAATGGTAGATACAGAAAACTGTTGTTTTACTGGTATATTTTGTAACATATTTTTTGTATAAGTATATAAGTTAATAATTATCCTTTTTACTTTTTTATTTACTACGTAATGTATTTTTTTAAAGCCATTTCAATAGATTTTGTCCACTATTTTAGACTTGCCAACTTGGTCAAGTGAATGTTTTTTTAAACTGTTGTAAAAATGTATTTAATGTTTGTAGGACTGCCATAGAACTAAAAAACTACGGACATATATAATTTACGTTGAAGAAAGATGTTTTTGGTAGAAAAAAGGAAAAAGCGAAATGCCATTTAAAGACAGTCAAATAAACATAGTTTCACATTTTAATTTTTTTTGCAACGATGCTGCAATTTAGTCATTTCCGCACTGTTTTTAGAGCACTAAAATCTTTTAATTCCTAGGGCGGAAAGCAGAAAGCTATCAAAGCTTTAAAGAGGGGGCTGCATACTACGAATTGTATATATACTCAAAATCAATAACATGGTAGTTATGTCATTAATTTTTAAGAAGTTTCTATCCATTCTTTATAACTAACTAGGTATAATATACGCGTATTTCTGGTGAACCAATTTATTGTAGCCAGGAAGTAAATCGAGTCGGTATTTAGTAAAGTTATTGCATTAATTTTTAAAATTTACGTCAGACGATAAGTGAAATCAATCTTCAGTATCAGTAATAATATACCCAGTGACATTTTTTAATTTAGTGTAACTAAATTTATATATCAAAATGCGAAATAGAATAATGACAATATGCAAGAAAGAAAGAAGAAATTGGATTACAAATTTACTCATCCCGTTGATTGGGTATATTTCCAAATAAATATGATTAATTTACTGATTTTATGGCATTTTGTTTTTATATTTCATCATTTGCTATCTGAGATTCTATTTGAAAAAAAGAAAATAGGTTGCGGTACAGGGACCTTACAAATCTATGCCTGAGTATTGGTCTATCCGAAACCTTAAATCGAGTAATGAAATTGTGGTCGTCTAAGAAAATGGAACATCAGTTTTTGATAGGAATGGTATATATTTCAGAGACGTAGTTGCGGAAGCAGAACCGCGGGAAATTTTAAGGAAAATAGGTATAGTTTTTGAAAAAGTTACACAGCGCTTCTAAAATTAATTTAAAAAAATAGCGTTATGTCCTTAAGATGACACGAAAAAAGTGAAAACTTCAACCAAAGGATATGAAAAACCAAACGAAATTAAAAAAAAAAAAAATCTGCGAGGAATCTGACATCGATCCCGATACCTCTAGTATGCTAAGTGAGCGTTCTTCTATCTGAGCTAAGCTACCCGTAGAAATACGTGCGTTAAAAGCGAATACAGGACACATTTTATTGTAAGCGTTGATTATTATGTTTATAATATGGCAGTTAGGTAGATCATTATCGAATTGAATAATTGATATATTACATATTATATATTATATGACAAGACGTATCGGGTAATCCAAATAAGACTTTAGATGCCCTATATATCTTATTACTAGGTACCGTTTCTCTCGCTTGGCTGAAGCAAAGTTTATAGAATAATATTCTAGTCTACTCGAATCATTTTAACCAGAATAAGCGTTACATAGACGAGCTTAGGCAGCTTTGCGCACTACATGCGTAGTCACGTCAGTCGTATTCACTAACCAGACAAAGTATACTGAACACGCCTAAACAAGTTATCGTTTAAAAATCAAATATCACAGTATACGCAAGAATTCTACCGTGCTAATATCATGATGGAAGAAAGGTTTCGCTCCCTCGCACCTCTGGCCATAAAAGCAGAAGCTACTTCTATGGGCATATACAGTGTGAAACAAATTCGCTTCTCACTATCTCTCTCTAAATTTTTAACCAAAGTCTCTCTACTGACAAAAAATCCCCTGTCTGCAGTTGCGTTTCCGCGAGAAATTGTTAGAAGTTAGACAACCATTTTTAAACTATCATTTTGGACGACCGTTAAATTGTGCAACTTTGCCCCAATTTAAACTTTGCTGTATCTCTTACCGTTTACGAGATCCCAATAGTGAGAAGAGAATTTGTTTCTCACTGTATACTAATCTTGTACTTGTTTTTGCAAGGTCAAAATTTTTGTATCTTCCCAATAAGCTTTGTAATTTGTTTGCGCTCTTGATTTACATTTTTGTGGTTTTTTGTAACGTCTTTCTTTATATATTCCTTAAGTATTTAAAAATTATATTTTTATTTCTGCTGATTTGTTTAATTAAATTTTAGGGTTTAATATTTACGTTGTATTAAAAAATATCATTTGCACCTACTTCCCTCAAGTTTGTTTAAAGTTCCTGCTCTGTGTGATTTTTTGTTAAGTAATGCTTTCATATTTTCTTTTATTGTTTAAAAATAATATTTTCTTTAATCTAAAAGATTATTTGTTAGTTTTTGTTTCGCATGATACTCCTTATTTAGTTATATAGAGAAATTAATTATTTAGGTATAGAGAAGTTATTCTTTGCTTATTAAAAATGTATATTTTTTTAGTTTAGCTGTAAGGGGTTCCATTACTGATTTTGTGGGTAGGCACATAGTTTGAAGGTTCGCCTTTTACCGTTAGCAGGAAAAAAGCTTCCGAAAAGAAAAATAAAAATACAGGTCTTTATTTGAAAAAACAGTAAGTTAGTGAATGGTAAATAAATTACTATACTATTCAGGGTCTTACAAATTCGATGTCTCAGCATTGATGTATCTGAAACATTACGTCGGCCAAGGGATTTATGGTTGGCTAATGAAAATGACATTATTTTCTAAAGGAATGTTAAGTATTTAATTTTCAGTCAAATCTAATACACACTTACGGTTAGGAGGGGAAAAAGCCTCCGAAAAAATGGCAATAAAGAATACAGATTACTATTTAAGGAAAAAGAATTTGATGATGGTAGTTCGAAGACGAAACGTCAGATAATGAATCTAAAGACAACACCATGTAACGGAGAAGCTATTGGACACTATGTTTTATGTAAAATAAGTTGCTTTATTATGCAGGGTCTTACAAATTTAAGTCGATCAAGGAATTTATTTTTTGGTAATGATATGGGACATCATTTTCGTATTAGAGTATTTAGCTAGGTCTAATACATACTTATGGTTAGAACTAAAAACGTGGTTCTACCGCGTTTTTGTCTTTTAAAAGATTTTAAATTCAGTTATGTGAACCATTCTCTTAAAAATGTGGCGTACAATTTGTGTGACCGTTGTCGATTTGTGTTGTTCGTTCGTTTGTCTTCATGAATATGTCCTTTTCCATGGACAAGTAACACTGATGATGGCTTAGGCCGAAAGCGCTCTGTTCGGTTACTTTTAGAAGTCCTTTTTGGATTAAAATTTTGCATGGAATACAAAGATTGTTTTATTTACTATGTTTCGTACATGCACACAACCTTTACTCTTCATTTAAAACGGAGAAAAAGCTCCCGAAAAAATCGCAATAAAAACATGGTCTCGAGGAGCCATGAAAACCGGGAAGGCCTGGACAAAGATGGACATCTCACATAGACTCATAGCACTCATATTTTTAAAATAGATTTTTTTTAAAGATAGTGGGGTATTCTGTAATCTTAAAAGTATCCAAATATTGACCTAGGATATGCGACTAGAGCAACTATCAGAAAAAAAGCTGTAGTGGAGGATAAGGGAATACTGATCTTTCGCCAGGATTGTCGAAACTGTTTGATGTATAGTTTCCAAATTTTTGGAAAAATATCCATTAGCATACAAGTTAACTGAGGGAATAAGTTTCTTTAACCCTAGTAAAACTGGCAGTGGCCCCAAAAAAATATGTGCAACCGGCGGACGTCTAAATCATTTGAGACTCTGTTAAATGCAAGCAGATGAAATGTCACCACATTGCAAGAAGTAGATAGAGCATTTAGGGAAATTTCTACTGATCAGCGCATTTTAAATAAAATGAAAAATTACTCCAGATATGAAAGAGTAAACGATTTTTGAAGGGGGATCATCCAGAATGGTACTTGAAAAAAGTGGTCCAACTTCTATCACGGAAATGCATCTGCAGGAAGGGGATTTTTTGTCAATAGAGAGACTTTGGTTGAAAATTTAAAAGAAGACTCACTTACAGGCCAAATATAAGTGTACGATTCGCTACAAAAAATTGGCGGAGTGCAAGATATAGACTTTACAAAATCAATGATATTCTCCATGAGGAATGCCTACTTAAGATATAACACAACACAAAAATAAAACAAATCAAAAAAATTGGTAAGTAACTTGAGGAAAGTAGAAAAAAGAAAGCTTTAGAAGCAAACACACGAATTTGATATTTTCCCGGTTGGGTTTCTGTGAATGGAGTGTTAAATTCTGAAACATTTATTTATGCACATAGAACAAGAAGGTAAATAAACAAAAAAAATGAAAATGGTAATTTTTAAATTTTAAAAGCTCTGCCAAATCTTTTTGTGATTGTATCGAGAATTTGTTTCTTTTTTCCCTATTAATAACGCTTGCTCACGTGTTTATACTTGGCAACTTCATAATTGGGCTGAGTGGAAAGTAAGCAACCTATATTTCTCCAATTCCTTGAGTCACATTCTCTCAGCTAATGCTCGTTTTTTTTTAATAACAAATCGGGGAAGTTGTTCCAAAAAAGTTAATTAGAATTTATATTAAACAGGGTGAAACAAATTTCTCCTCACTATTGGGGTCTCGTAAACGGTAAGAGATACAGCAAAGTTTAAATTGGGGCAAAGCTGCGCAATTTAGTGCTCAGTATTTTGACATTTTGATATTTGAGATATTTCGAGTGCTTCCGGAGATATCCGAGAAAATCCGAAAAATTCGAATTTATGTTTTAATATTTTGTGACGTTATTTTTGGAAATATCAAAAAAATAATGACACTTTCTATAGGTACTTTTTAAAGATCTATCCTAGGAGGTTGTCAGTTTTCTAACTCAACGTTTCGATGTCTCAGAACCATCATCAGGTCAATTTTTTTAAATACGGACCTATAATTTTTATATATTTTTTGCATATGTAGGGGGTAATTTCGTAAAATCCATCAACAGATATTTTTAACTTGTAGGTATTATTAACAAAATGAACGCCTCAGACAATTTACAATATTAACAGACGCAGATTAAGTTGATATCTCAAATTAAAAAAAAAATGCGGTAATTTTGTCAGTAATGCTTACAATTTAAAATTATCTGGTGATGGATTTTACTAAATTACCCTCTAAATACGCAAAGATAAAAACTACAGGTCCGTATTTAAAAAATTTGCTTGATGGTTCGGAGAAATCGAAACGTTGATTTAGCAAACTGGCAACATCTTAGGGTAGACCGTTAAAAAGTGCCTCTAGAAAGTGTTAATATTTTTTTGATATTTCCAAAAATAACGTCAGAAAAAAATAAAAACCAAAATCGAAAATTTCGGTTTTTCGCGGATATCTCCGGAAGTACTCGAGATATCTAAAACTTCAAAATGTCAAAATACTGCGCCTAAATTGCGCAATTTTACCCCAATTTAAATTTTGCTGTATCTCTTACCGTTTCCGAGATCCCAATAGTGAGAAGCGAATTTGTTTCACCCTGTATAACGGCATTGGCCCCAGATTTAGCTAAGCAACCCATGTACAATTTATCAATCTATATATTATCTAACATAATCTTTGTCATCGTCACATAACAGATGAGGGTATATATTTCTAATACCGGATTTTAGACTATAAGAGTTGCTTAAGAATGCTGCCAAGAGAAAATAGTGAACATATACATTTTTGAATGCAAGAATAGCCCCAATAGGATTATTTTTTATGCGTTTAGGCCTACTATAGCTTCTTAATTATTACAACTAAATCATGCGTTTCATTTCTTTAAAATCAAGATATCGCTTGGAATTGCTATTTTCACGCAAAAATATCAAAAATGTATCCCAATTAAAATTTTTAAGGCTTTTGCGAAAATGCTTTGCGTGCTTGTTCTAGAATTTATCTTAGTTAAAATTTTCACCCTGCATACTTCTGGTAGGAAAATGTAATTGATAATATTTTCAGGCGCACTCGAGGAAAACGAGAGCCAAATTTACAAATAAAATGCATGTGCGAAGAAACACCGTTGTTAAAATTATATGACACGATGTTCACAGTTTCAGCATATATCCCTCAATTGTTCAAAATAATTTTAAAATGTGCCGATACCAAATTTCCCTTCTTATATAGTTCTTATCAAGAAATTCAGTACGCATGAATTAAAACTTGGTGTCTCAACCATTCTATACAAAAAAAATGTTAACAACTACGGCAAACCTATTAATTCTAAAGGTTACAGTTTTTAAGGAAACGACTTCTTTTCTGGACCGCTTATTCAAATAATTTTACCGCACGCACAACTTTTTATTCCGAGATAAATGTGTATTGTTATTTCGACCATATCGTATTATACATTATTCAGGAAGTTTTCTTTAGTTATGTACCAAGGTTAACAAGTAAAAAGACTTGAATATACGAATGTCTCGTACGTATTCAAATAAATCTTATGCAGACAACCTTAAAAGAATAATTATGTAAACCAGAAATACCTACGAAAAAAACTTGAACTAATTCTTAATTGCCGTCGAATTTTAATTAAGCGACAATATCGATGTGGATATTTATAAAACTAATTAAATTATAAAAGTTCATAGAATTACATTGCACTTTTAAAGTGGGAGATTGAAACGCACCCAGATACTTAGTTGTCTATTCAAGAATTCGCTGAGATAGATTTAACCTTTTATATTATATGACCATTTGCATAAACGTGAACAATAAATAACGCAGTAAGAGACAAAAGACAATAGTGCATTATTTACCGGATATAGCCAATGTTGTCACGCAGTTCAGAACCAACAACACTAATAAATAATTTAAAATAAAATAACAAAAATATTGGGGCATTCTGATAGGAGGAAAACATACATTTTACAATACTAAACTAAAAATATTTCAAATCAAAATTTTAAAAATATCAATATTACCAACGCTATCTTGCATACATTTAAATTAAATTTCTTTCGGCTATTTCAGAGGTGCTAAATATTATTTATTTTGTATCAACACGTTTTTTGCAATGATAATCTACCCATGGTAAAGCACTTTAATTATGCACCCACTTTTATTAAAAATACAACTTTGTATAAAATCAATAATATAAAAGCTTTCAATATGATGCGGACACTGTATTGTAGATGTTTAATATATTCCCGGATAAAGTATTTGGAGGTATGCAGCTAGAAGGGCCATTATATATTTAAATATCTCTCTAAAATCAAATATTGTGTAATTGTGCTAATAAAACCAATAAATTAATATAAGAATATACAATGGGTAATTGGAAAAATGTAAAGTGAGAAATAGTTTCACCGGAAAAAAATATTAGACGAATATTACAGAAAAAGTATAGCGACGTTGGTTAACATTTGTGATACCAACTCAACGGTTATTTCTGCTTACGTATAGAAATCAAACAAATCACGTGCTGGCATGGGTTAGCATCGATTGGTTCTGACTGAAAAAATATGTAAGAATTTTAAGTAGAATTCAGAAGTTTAAAAACATTGCTTTATAAATTGGCGTATGTCCCTTTGTTGTGATGGATCAGGGAATGTACTTATTTTCTTACAATTTATTTCAGGTTAGGTATATTTTTTTGATGATAATTTTTTCGGAAAATTATCTCTAGTGATATTACTGGCTATCCCAAATCCGTTGATCGTTGTTAATTGAGTAGAAATTTGAAATTATGTCCATCAATTTGGGGTTACGAATTAATGTATAATTTTGCAAATTCAGCAGGATGTGGTTCTATTTGTAATTAAATAATTGGGTGCATTTCAAACAGTTTCAAATGATGCGAACAAGGGAAACTGAAATTTACGAAAAATAAATACATATTTCATTTTACTGTCAATTAAGCCAAGTTATCTGAATTTAATGATAATACAATAATTCTGTATTACTAAATAAGATAATGTGGTAATCTATTTTCCGAAAACCGGTAATATTTAATTTTAACAACCATGCAAGAATAGAGACGAATTACTGCAATATCTTAGTTCGGCAAGTAGAACATTACAGTACTAGTGTGGTAAGGTATATACTTAACAACTTTAGCTTCCTAAAATAAACAATGAGAGGTAAACAATGTTGAAGATATGACTAATTTTTAAATTTAATAAGTTATTGGGTGTTCTTCAAAAAGGATTGTACACAGTTTCAAACCTGTACTCAATATAACAGAAATAATATTTGGTAAAAGAGGTTGTTACATTGAATCTAGGACATCCAACACATATGTCGCTTATAGGCAGATTATTTTCAAAAAAAAAATTATATATAACAAATTTTTATAATTTTTTTAAACCCTAAAATTATCAAGAAAATTAATTTTCTTCACGAAGTTTTGCCCCATACATGAATTTTTCTTAGAACAGTAGTATTTCAGCCTCAGAATTGTATCATAATATTTTCGATTAATTAAAAGCATCGTTTTTTTTTCATAACTAAAAGAGATACACAGAAAACAAGACCTGAAATTTAACCATGTCATCTTCACTAAATGATATGTTGATGATATTTGTGGGAGCCATTTTTTGAGATATTTTAGCTTTAACTATAAATGAATTACCAAAAAGTTTCATAGTGGTATTAAGAAAGCCATGGAAACAATAACATTGTTACGTTTTTTTTTTTTTGAAATTTATTTATAATTTAAGCTAAAAAATATCTCAAAAATGGCTCACACAAATATGTCATCAACATATATTATATTTGAAACCAGAAAAAAAATGATCTTTCGTTTTAGGGCATAATTTTTGATGCAATACTTTTTTCCTGATATCTTCACAAGATAATATGGAAAACACCTACAATTTTTGTGTAAAACTTTTTTTCTATCTTCACAAATAAAGGCTCCAGGAACCACGTAAATGTAATCAAACACCCTGTACACAGTTTCAAACCTGTTCTTAAAGTAATAGAAATCATATTTGGTACAAGGAGTTACGTTGAATCTAGGACACCCAACTCATCTGTCGCTTTAAGGCAGATGATTTCCCAAATAAAATTATTTTTTAATAATTATTCTACTTTGATTTTTTTTGTTTCAAAATTTGTCAAGAAAATTAATTTTCTTGATAAAGTTTTACCCCAGAGATTAATTTTTCTTAGAACAGTAGTTTTTCAGCATTAAAATTGTATGAAAATTTTTTCAATTTATCGTTTTTTTATCACGACTAAAAATAGATAAGAAAAAAAAGAAAATCTGAAATTTAAAGAAAAAAAATTTTGTTGTCTATTTAAAGAAAAATTTTTTTTACTGTCTATCTAACAAAGTCATCTTAATTAAATGATAATACAATTAATGATACGATATTTCTAATATGGTCGAAAAAAATACGATGCTTAAATAAAAAAATAATCACGTTTACATTTATTTTAATGTATTAATTCCACATTGCTTATCGTTAATCTGCTAATCTTTTTTCCGAAAACTGGTAATATTGAATTTCTACAACCGTGCAGTAATATATACTTTACCGCACTATCTTAGTTCGGTAGGTAGAACATTACTTTCGACATTAGGATACGAGTGAGGTAAGGTGCATATAACGGCCCTAGTGTCATAAAATAAACAATGAGGTAGACAATGTTTTAAATAAATGATAACCATATTTTCACACTTTGATTATTTAATATGTTTTACTCACATTTATGCATTTATGGTTGTAGAACAAATATATGGTATAATACGTTAGCACATTTACGTCTTTGACGCATTGGCTCGTTTTGAAATAATAAACTTCGTGTGCGTGCGGGAAAAACGTCTTTAGTATAATTATTACACAATATATTTCTTCAAGGAAAATATATGGCTAAATTTGGCATGAAAATTAGTTTGCATGAAAGGCTTTCAAAAAGTAAAGAAATTTAAAATATGGGATTTGTTTCCTTTAAAAAAAATCGCCAAACACATGAATAGCAAAATTAGCATAATTATAATAGCTTAATTAATGTTGTGTATATTGGTAAGAACAGAACTAAATTTTTCAGATATTTTTTCCTGGTAATGCTGCCAAAAAATGCCATTTGTCGCAATATTTTGGAAAAAATCAGTTATGATAGCTAATGTCCACGTGTCATCTCAAGTGTACGCCATTTTTTAAACTAAGTGAAGCAGGAACTACTAACAAAATGGTCGTTTATTTTAAACAATGCCAAAATATATATTTAAATAAATAATTAAATAGAAATGGGAACCTATTACACGTCAAAACGCCCTCATTATGTTTAAGTTAAGCAGTCATACCTGCAAATTTAATAAATTTGACATTCGAACCACACAAGATTGTCTTGTCGTAATTACTATGATGGTGTTGCAAATTGATATTTATACTCAACATTTATATTTATATTCAACAACGCAACAATATTATTGAAAACAATAAATGCATGAGAACTGAAAAATTACATGTTATATGATATTTTTAATTTAGTCCTACCCTCCCCTACTTTGCGTAACCAAACGTGAATAAATAGGGTAAAGAGGTTTCTTCATTTCTAAAAGGCTAAAATTGAAAGTGTTTTCAATCTTTCCTCAACCAACTTTAGACAATAAATTGGACTGAGATCCAAAAATAACACAGACATATTTAACTACATAATTAATGTAACAGTTCAATTGCCAAAATCTTAAGCAATCATGTTTTCGCTAATACCACAATGCACATAGATATTAGTGGAATATAATTCAAACTTGTCTCGTCAAAAAGGGGTAAAAGGTGATAGAGCTAAGAGAATAATACATATACTCACTAAAGTTAGTATTTTGAAGAAAATAACCCAAATAAAAACGTCATACCAAAAATCTCCACGATCAGATGCAGCAGTGGCATTTTCTCGATACTAAAATATTCGCGAAAAATGCTTCAAATTTCTTACGTAAATGATATAAAATTTAGAAACGATTTCATCCATCTTCTTTTTGAAAAGCCGCATGCAAAAAATCGATTAGAAAAAGCTCATGCTGCAATTTGCAATTTATAAAAGTGTGATTTTATAAACACAAGTTTAAAGCCGATTTCGAAAATTTTACCTACAGAATTCTTGGAGGAATAATTTTTTTGAATATGAAAAAGTATGTAGATATAACATACTAAACTGAATATTAACTGCGTACATAAATCATGGAAGAGAATAAGCGAAATGTACTTGCGATACCAAACTTATAAACTTAATTTCTGAATTAGTTTAAGTTTTAATTCGAGATGAAGCAATAATCATTACTAAAGTAGATAAAATTGTTTTTTTTTTCACGTGAATTAAATATAGCTAAGAAATATTCATTTCACCTGAAAGTATTGAACTTTTATCTCATGAAAATATAACATAGTCAAATATTATAAAATTTCGGAAAGCTAATTAAGTTCATCCAAGAATCCTAGAGAATATTAATCAGCATTAAATCACAGGTCAACCGAATCGTCACTGGTACCAAATTATTTCCCAAATTTCAGATACTCACTAAAAACGAATTCATTTTGGTGAAAAATAGAGAAACAATGCCCTATAGCACTAACTATCACCAACTACTGCCCCCCAGTCTTCTGCCATTAGTTTTTATACCTCGATCCAACCTTGGCGAGTGCGACCCTGGCAACAACACTCCCTAAGAACTAATACGCTATGGTACTGTCTGTTCTTAAAAGCAAATAGTGCGGGAGTATTACGGAACTCGTAGCACATGCCTTAGAATCAGTATGAAAATATGAAATTTTCTCTTATATTTGGCAATAGGGGCACTAAAACCGACCGGAGGGAACTTGCATGCCACTGCATAATATGATTGCAATGATTGCATCATAGGAAACTATTTCTGGTTAATTTTACATCTTAAGGTATTACTTAAGCGTAACTGCAAAGTATTCGTCAAAATTTTGCCTTTTTAAAATAATAATTACATAAATTTTTTCGTTGAACGAAAATACTGAAATTAGTAAGAAAAATATATGGGACGTTTCCATATTGACCCAAAGAAGAGTTCTGTAGAGGTAGAGGTGTATTTCACCTTGGGATAAATTCGACAAAATATTAATTTTCTTGTTAATGATACTTTCCTTGAGATTTAAACAGACTCATCTTTAATTATTCCTCCCGGGAATTCATCGGAATCTAATTATCAGTTTTGAATGACAAACCTATTATTAACTTTCTATGTTACCTTAAAAATATTGAATGTGTCGATTTTTTCGGAAAACTTATTACTTCACGAAAAATTGAAGGTATTAGGCTATCCTAATCACTTTGGTCGAAAATTCGACAAAATCCAGCTTTCTTAAAATGCATTAAATTGCCTCAGTAATGATATGGTATTTTTCTTTCTATTGTAAACGAAAAATATCGAATTTTGTGAGAAAAATACGGGATTCTTATATGTTGATTCAATGTTTTTTAAAGACGCGTATTTAAATCTAAATTTAACTTTTGGGTAGTGACCAGAATTATTGTTGATCAATGCGGGACTCAAGAACGGATAAGACCAACACCGACTTATAATAGAAAATTTTTCGAAGCCACATCCTATTTTTTCAAAAATTCGCCAAATAATAAAACAAGATTTTAAAAACTATTTTTTAATATAAATTAATAATATCCATACGAAGAAATAAAAAAATACGCAACATAAATTCAATTTTTTAAACAAAATTATTAAAATATATTAATTGTGCTTGTGCAAAATATAAAAAAAATTGGCCTCATTAAATGATATGGTAATTTTTTCTTTCTATTATAAACGAAAAAGAGTAAATAGTGACCAGAATTTTTGTTGATCAATGCGAGCCGCAAGAACGGATAAGACCAATACAAACTTATAATAGAAAATGTTTCTGAGCCACGCCCTACTTTTTCAAAAATTCGCCAAAGAACAAAACAAAATTTTAAAAACTATTTTTTTTTATAAATTAATAGTTATGCATAATAAGAATTAAAAAAATACGCAATATTAATTAAATTTTTTTAAACATTTCTGTAATCTGCGACTTTTTTTTTCATTTAATTGTTTTTAATATACTCATAAAATTGTTGGCAGTTATATGCATGGCATATTGTATTTAACTAATAATAATGTTTTTTTTTTGTCAATGACCTGGCTGCCAGTATTATGAATGGTGGCTCGCACCTGGTTAGTTTTGCTGATAACGCCAATATGTTAACGGTTGCAAGACCTTTTGGGTATCTCAAATAATCGTCTGAATAGGGCTCAGGACTGGTTTGCGAGTAATAAACTTATATTAAATAAGAACAAGACTCATCACATATGTTTTAGATCAAAGCAAAAAAACAGGGATATACCAAGGCAGGTTCATCTAGGTGGACAGGACGTAATCCTTGATGAGTGTACGCAGTTTCTGTTGCAAAAAAGCATGCTTTTCTAGAAACCCTGGGAATCATGCCGTGGAAAATTTCGAGACTTGAAGGTTTTGACCCTTCCTGGTCTGTATGTGTGTGAGTGCTTGGTGTTTCTTTTTAAGAATAAACACAAATTTCTGTCGTTTGAAATGCAACATAATTTTAACACTAGAACTATAGCATATAGCATACCCAAACACAGGCTTACAACTACAGAAAGAACTCCACTCTATGCTTGTATAAAGTATTTTAATAGGTTGTCAAACACTTTGAAAGTTGAGGAAAATTTTAGTGTGTTTAAGAACCGAGTTGTCGAGATTTTAATAGATTTGGAGCCATATTCCATACCCGAATTTTTAAGCCACAATTTTTGAATTGTTTTTGTAATTTGTTTCATTGTGAAATTTTAATCTATTTTAAGGAGTGTCCAAAATTAGAATTAGTATTAGATTATTTATCTTTTTTTTTATATATTAACATTATTGTATTCGTCTCTCAGGACTGAGTATTGTATAGTGACTGTGTATATCCGACAATTGTCCTGTGGGTATAATTTGTTGTACTTTGATGACGCCATTCCCTTCAATTTCAGCAATCACTTATTGTATTGTTGTTATTTTTGTGAAATAAAGAGATTTGTGTTTGTATTTTAATGTATCTACGCTCAACTGCATTTCCTCGATCATCCATACTTTATTTACGCCCGTGAATAGGCATTTCTGCCTGGAAGACTCCAAGAATACTCAACGATTTTTTTTTATTTTTATAAGATATATCTTGTTCTGAAACATGTTTAAATACTACCATCCACCTCTTATCACTTTCTTCAACTCAGTTCCTTCAACTCTTCTAATGTTCCTTCGTTACGTTCGGAAAACCCTACTTCGCCAAACAACTGGTTCTTTGAAATGGCTGCATTAGGAACATGTGCGGACACTTTTTCAAAGGATGCTTTAACCCAATTTATGCATTTTTTTTAAAGCAACCAATCAAATCCTTCCAAATTCTTTACAAGAGACAAAAATAATTAGACATTAAAGACAATTTTTAACAAAAGATACCTTGTATTGTTGAGTCCATAGTTCTAGATGTAAGATGTAAAACTGAAGTAAAAGGGAGCGGCCACGGCGTGAGAAGATACATTAAATGGATAATGCGGGACGTTTTATAGACTGTGGGAGACATTGCTTTGCGGGACTTTGTGTGACTAAATACCAAAATGTGGGACTGTCCCGCCTAACGCGGGACGAATGGTCACTTTACTTTTGGGTGAGAAATGTATTGTCTTAAAATTGTGAATATTAAGTCATATTTTTTTTTAAAGAATGGGGAAGTTCAATAATTGAAAATATGGTTCGATATGTTATTTTAAGGATGTCGAATAATTCGGCTTTACTACTTATTCAAGCGGATCGATAGTAAGAAAATATTTTCAGAAAAACGTCTTATTTTGAAATTTGTAAATCTTCCCCGTTAATATAGATTTTCTCCTAAATATTTGAAAATGCGCATTAAAAACTATTTATTAAAACTACTGCAAAACTAGATTTGAATTTTTGCGCATCAAAAATGTATACTTTTTTTAAGATAACAAATAACACTTCTTCTGTATATTTAAAAATGATCATTAACCCAAACTATTTTCGCAAAATATTATAAAAGTGGTCGCACTAATTAAT
>MU182034.1:585590-599536 GCA_016904865.1 Pissodes strobi
TCCGCATTCTGTGAAAGTTGAGGCGACTCAGTTGAAAATATATCTCGCTATATTATTTTCAGGATTTTGAAGTGGAAGAATGGAATAAGTGTTAGAATCAGCATCAACATTCTTCAGGAAAACCTTGTTCCGAATTTAAATATTTTATTTTTCAATGCCCTAGACCCGGACGTACCAAATGAAAGCAACTCGTCTCACTATTGTTGTGGAAAACCTGTACGTACTAGATAGATTAATTGAAAAAAAATTACCCGCTGGACTGACCCGTAATGTATCCGTATCTAGCCAAGATAGAATTTTTCTTCTGAGGTTGCATTAAAAACTAAGTATTTTTCGACATAACCTAAAAATGCAAAAGTGTTGAGAAAACGACTAGGACATAAAAGTAGACTTATTTCATCTGAGGTAATGGCAAATATCTAAAATTAAATTTAGTTTCGTTTGGGGCATTGACAGCAAATATATAAATTGAGAGTATTTTCAAACTCGGGTTGCAATAAAACCCAAAATTGAATTCCTCCTGTCTGAAGAAACACTACAAATCTGAGTTTTGATAGGTGTTCTGAGATAGTTCATAATTAAAACGGCAATTTAAAAATATATCGGAGAATTCACGTGTCTTAGTGTTTTCACTTAAATGTTGTGTTTGATGCCTATATTAAAACTAGTTGGCAGCTACATCTTTGAATTTGAACAAAACAAATCATTAAACTGTTTTATTCGATAGGCCTATACCTACATTAATATTTATTTGCAGGTAGTAAAGAGATACAAATAAAGTCTCAGCCCAAATTAATATTTTTCTGTAGCGTCGCTCAGTATCGACTAAGGACCTACATTACATTATTTTAATAGAGAGGAATAAGGAATAATACGGAAAAATATCGTCATCCGGAAACGATTACTCGAACGATCTGCTGGTACCTGCACGGGTGTACCAACCTCTGCTGAGGTCATTACCGGATTCGAAAAGGTAATCCGGTAACGCTCCGGAATCCGGAGCGGCACGCCTTTCGATATTTTTGATGCGATGTTGCCGTACCGTTGAAGTTTTTTGCGCGGTGCTTTTTTAAACATAGTTTGATTAGTATAGACATACGGATGTGAACCAAATTAATATAGGACTTGTATGATTGGATTGCACAAAATTATAAGGTGACCAACTCTTGGAAACCAAGATACGGGACGGCGAAAAAGAAATCGCCGGAGGCTCATGGCGCCCAAACTAGCCCAAAAAAACTTTTGGGCGTACCAGGCTCTAAAACAGTTTTTCAAGCTATAATTTTTTTTTACCTCTTTTTGCCATTCGTAATAAAAAAATAACTTAATACGAGTAGTTACCATGTATTGGCAACAAAGTTTTGCTTTGCATCAACGTGATAACTTAAACAAACTAACAGATTATTATTGTTTTTGAATTCGCCGTAAACTTGGAAAGTTGCGTAAAAATTCAATACAAACAACCGATAATACTCACCTGGGTCATAATTCGTCGAAAAAAAAATTTGAGCAATTACAATACTTTCGCGAGAAATAAACTCCTTCATTCATATAAAACACAATATAATTGGGTATGTTTATAACTAACTTGTAGAAATTATTGATTCTACTTAGGATCTTGTATTAGCTGGCAGGAACGTCCAACTTGATTATGGGGAGTGACGCCCCCGCCATTCCGAGTTGCCACGGGATGTGGGCCACCAAATCCCATCGTCCTCCTCCAGGCTAGAGAACACCAAAATACAAACTCTGGAGCTGTTCACTCATTCTTAGCCCTAGAGACCACCAAAGAATTGAGTCTGAGGCCGATGCTTCCAGTGGAGGCGGCCCTAGGTGGTAGATGCATACGCCTACTCGCATAGTCCGGTGAAAGACCACCCCACCAGGACTGGGAAGCGCTAAGTGGTTTTTCTGAATCACGTTCCGCTTCAGCGCTGGTGATTCCGGGTTCCACCGTAGAAATATATGGACATGATGATGGTTCCAGGATCAAACTATTCCGGAAGTAAACACCCCGGCCACTCGGTCTCCGGACGCTGGGTGGCCCCGGGAGCCATTCATTCCACATTTCATAGACAGCAAAGATACCGAACCAATTTAGAATTGATTTCTGCAAAATACGAGGCCTAAATACAAACATAAATTCGGTATACCAACATCTACAAACAAATAGACCACATATACTAGCCCTTACAGAAACACAAGTATGTTCTACAACAACAACAGTAAACTACCGCTATTCTAGTTACGACTTACATACTCGATTTAGACATGTTCGGGATATGCCTTTTTGTCCGAAGCGACCTTTTATGTCACCGCGAGGAAACACTCAAACCGAACAACCTTGACGTCATGTCGCTCAAGTTCACCGCCAAGAGATTAACCAAGTTTATATGTTGTCCTCCGAGCAATAGAGTCTATCAAAGTTTTTTTTCAACACTAGCTTCCACTTTTGACTCAATATAGGTCGATCACCCCAGTTCAGAAATAATCCTTCTGTGAGACTTCAATGCCCACAACACCAACTGGCTCAAACATCACAACAAGACCGACAACGAAGGTAGAGAAGCTGAAGCATCTGCCATCAGCTGCGGGCTTACTCAACTTATAGACGAACGAACTCGAATCTCAGAGAGGGGCGAATTCGCCGCCTTCCTGGATCTTTTTCTAACCACCAATCCTGACCAGTTGACAATTATAATGGGTACTTCCGACCACAAACTTATTACAACGGTTTGTGACTTGCCACTCATACAAAAGGATCCACCGTTGCCTCACAAAATCTGGCATTACAATTCTGCAAACTGGGAGGATCTAGGAGAGTTCTACCTAGATTTTCCTTGCTCGACGTCTGCTTTGGGACTGACGGCCCATCAGTCTGCTGCCAAAAGATCACGCAAGTAATCTCCTCGGGAATGGAAGCATACATCCCAAATTACATCAAGTTACCGTCAAAAAGAAAGCTCTGGTTCGACAGAAGATGCGAAAGAGCTGTAGGTAGGAAACAGTAAGCCTACAAGTACTGCCAGCAAAATCAGGCCGCTGAAAATCGCAATTATTTTGTCGAAGCGAGAAGCGTATGCGAGCGTGTGATCGACGAAACTAGGGACAACCACAATCAAAGGATCATGAATAAACTTTTGCAATGCCCAGTGCCAGTGGCTCCAGTAATTTCTGGTCGGTAGCAAAGGCAGTAAGTAATAACTACAGCCAAGGAAAAAGTAAATATGTTCGCCAAAATGTTCTCATCGCACTCTACCTTAGGCTCTCCCCGCCATATCGAACATCAACACTGCCTGGCAGAAGTCAAGTTTCATCATCGTGATATTCGTAAAATCCTTAAAGAACTAGATACTCAAAAGGCATCAGGACCAGACGGAATACCTACCATCGTGTTAAGGAACTGCGCCAACGAACTAACACCCGTATTTTCCAGGCTTTTTTCTCGGTCTTACAGAAAAGGGATTTGACCATCTTCTTGGAAAGTCGCTCGAGTGCATGCTGTTGCAAAAAATGGCAAGGAAACCATGCCCTCTAACTATCGCCCAATTGCCTTGCTTCCAATAATCTCCAAAGTCATGGAACGTGTAGTCAATTAGCAACTACTCAAGTTCCTCGAGAAACGGCTTTCGCCAAGAGATATCGACAGCAAATATATTGGCACTCATATATGGAATAGGGCAATTGAGAACTACGGAGAGTCTCGAGCGATTGTGTTGGATATTTCAGTAACAACAAACTGCCGTCCTTCAGACTGCCAAACGCTCTGAGCAGCTGGCTTGCCAGTTTTCTAAAGAACCGATCTCTGCACGTTACAGTTGATGGACACATCTCAGACACATTCACCATTAACGCGAGCGTACCGCAGGGCTCAATACTTTCACCAACTCTGTTCCTCATCGATAATAATAACCTGCTGGCCGAAACAAATAATCCTGTTAACAGCTTTGCAGATGACACCTTTGTCTCCCACTTTAGATCAGAAAAACCTTTACCAGCGACTGAGACTCATCACCGCAGACAGGAGCAGATTACAGCAATTAATCAAGATCTGGAGAAAGTTGAACCTTGGGGAGACAGAAATTTGGTCCAGTTCAATGCAGCAAACGCCCAAGCAGCCACGTTTACCAAGAGGGCCAATACGGCGGGCTGTGACATCATTATGGCAGGATCGACCATTCTTTCATCCTCGTCAATCGGTCTGCTGGGTATCTCGGTCAACAGCAATATGTCCTGGTATGACCACGTTGCTAACATCGCAAAATCAGCCTCCCAGAAGCTTGGTGCGCTATTTCGCAATAAAAAACTGTATACACCGCAGCAGTTGCTCTGGCTCTAAAAATAAGACCATGCTTAGAATATTGCTGTCACATCTGGGGGACCGCACCAAAGCACACCCTAAAGCTACTGGATTCCATTCAGAAGAGAGCTATGCGTCTCGTCGGCGACTCGGAGTCGAAACGGAATCTGGATAGTCTGGAACACCGCAGCCATGTGGCCGAGATGTCCTTGTTTTACAGATACCTTCACGGAAGATGTTCCCAGGATTTGGCCCGCGTCATCCCGCCCCTGGCAGCGCCTGTCAGATAGTCACGGCATACGGCAAGAGCGCACCAATTCGTCGTACAACTGGAAACACCAAGAGCATCGCGTTACAAGAACTCCTTTTTCTGGCGCACTGCATCGTTGTGGAACACACTACCAGAACATCTGCTTCCCCCTAATTACAACCTACAACTATTCAAGAACCGTGTCAATGAACATCTTCTCACACACGCCGCTCGTCGAGCGCCATGGAATATCGCTTTAGTGTGTGTGCCACTGCCATAAAAAAGATTATATACTTTCTCTGAGTTTTTTTCTGTGTCTCCATTCGTAGCTACGTAATCATTATAGAGAACCCATAGGCAGCAACCTTAGGTCTTAAAGCAAAAGCACGTTCTCAAAACCTTTAAATGGGAAGTGTCGAGTGATATGGTATTTAAAAGCTACTATCTACGCTTTCCATCAATTATCGAGCTATTTCTATTTGAATAAGTAAATTGCATGATGTGAGTACCTCATATTTAATTGAAGAGTTGCCCTATTATGTGCCAGTTTTTTTAACTACTGCGTTTTAAAAACTTACATTATACATATAATCTAATTATACATATTAAAATAATTTCCAATAAAGTTATTTTGTTTTTAATTTTTATGACACTAATGGCCTTAAAATGAGATATTACACCTTGATGCACATCACCTTCAGGTTTATAAACTTTATCAAGTTTCATACCGACCGCGGTTTACACCTAATATGATTCTATAAGAATATCCCAATTTAGGCTCGTCACACCAGAATCTCCTAACAACGTTTTGTAGATCTCAATTACGACCCAAGTCGGGAGATGTCTTCCATAATGTGTGAAGCAAAGAAAAATCCAGTTTGTCCCAAAATGTATTGTTTTATAGAGAATTGTATGTAAAATTGAATTAAATAAAAAAAAAGAAATACCCCACAGTAAGAGCAAGTAGAAATAATATCGCGATTGGTTAGAATTATTGAAGCACCGAAACCTTGGAAATATTCTCTTAATTTGTTCACTTGACAGTTCTGTTTTTTCCACTTAAATTAAGTTGTGAGTGTAAATTATAGTATATACCCTATTTGAAACTAAAAGTTACCTTGCATTCACCATTTTGTCAGGCACCGTAAATGTCACTAGTATATTACGTATCAAAAACAGAAGATCCGACAAACGAGAAACGAGATTCGCATCGCTCAGTCACAAATATTGAAGGATATGGATAAGCTCCTTACTGTTCCAGATGTTAATCCCATTTCTTGTAAGAGCATTATCCGCAGATATAAAATAAAGCAAATTTGTAGATATTATGTTCATCCTATAGAATGTATATGTATGTATATCAGAAAAATTGTCGCCTATTACCCCACCAAAAAACTTTTTAAATGAAAACTGCAATTTATTTAAATAAATAATATACCGCTATACTAGTAACAAATCAAAACCCTGGCTGGGAACGTCAAGCGTTTTCCAGTTCTATTACGTTCTTCAGCTTCGTTAGGGTCACTAAATTAGCTCTTGTGCAATTTTAATTCACACTAGAGAACAAGAGCAGAAGTGGCCGTACTTCAAATTTTTCCCACCCTGCATGAAGAGTATATTTTAAGATAATCCAGGCCAAGTGAAGATTTACCACTGTGACTAACTGGTATGATGGGAAGAAATTTTTATCGAAAAATTGAAGCATCCCCATTTTGTTGGCATGGCAGTGGCACACACAGTAAAGGGAGATCCTATGGCACTCGACGAGCGGTGTGTGTGCGAAAACGTTGCTTGACACGGTTCTTGAGTAGTTTTAGGTTGTAATTAGGGGGAAACAGATGTCCTGGGTGTGAGTTCCACAGTAATGCAGTGCGGCAGATAAAGGAGTCCTTGTAAAGCGACGTTTTAAGTGTGACCAGTTGTACAACGAACGGGTGCGCTCTTGCCGCCTGTCACGACTGTCTGACAAGCGTTGCTGGGGGCGGGATGACGCGAACCAAATACTGGGAACATCTGCCGTGAAAATATCTGTAAAACAGGAATATCTCGGTCACATGTCTGCGGTGCTCCAGACGCAAAGCTGTCTTCTGAATGGAATCCAGCAGCTTTTGGGTGTGCTTAGGTGCGGCACCCGAGATGTGTGCAAAATATTCTAAGCACGGTCTTATTTGCGCATTGTATAGCAATTTGTCTCCCGATTACTTTACCAGCTGAGACTGAGACTTATCACCGCAGACAGGAGCAGATTACAGCAATTAATCAAGATCTCCGCTGTACCAGTCCCAAACCTGGGGTCTCATCACGTAAGAGATGAGAAGGAAGGGAGGAGTAACACCTCGCTAAAAAACCAGGGTTCATCTGGCCCGGATATTAGCACCCTATATGAGCCCCCTGCTAGGGTACGGCGAAGAAGATAGTCAACAGCGGAAGGAGCAGAAGAGGTATAGATTATCCAATGGTCCGGAAGGCGGAAGAACAATCTTCAAGGGAAGGCGGATCTCTCGAGTCTAGTAAGACAGTCAGCCTAGAGGAAGAAAACTTTCATCAAAAATAACCTTCAGAAGGCAACGGGAAACCACTGAAGTATTATTCCCTAGAAAACCACATGGAAAGTCATCAAAGAATACGTCTCCGGTAAAACGAGGGTGCTAAGAATCCCCGGAGTCAAAAATAAACTACAATGCAATGTTCGCAGCCTGTATGAAGCAGGAAAATTAGCAAATACGGTCAAAGAGATGCGACGCCTGGAAATATCAATTCTGGGAGTAAGCGAAGCTCGATGGCCCGGTTTAGGGAAATGTAATACTGACGGTGCTGCTTCTACTACTCTGGTAACTAAGATGCACATCACAGAAATGGAGTAGGCATACTAATCAACAAAAAATTGAGTGGAAGCGTAAACAATTTCATACCATACTCCGACAGACTTCTCCTAGTCAAAATACAAGCTAGGCCTAGGCCAATCGACATAAACATAATACAGACTTACACCCCCGGGTGCGTAAGTCCCACCCTAGATAAGTCAGATGACGAGATAGAAGCAAAAAGTTGTTGGATTACACCAAGCCAAATGAGTTGAACATTATTATGGGAGACTTCAACGCCAAGATTGGCAAAGGAGAAACGGTTGAAAATATAGCTGGCCCCTTCGGTCTTGGCGAGAGAAACATCAGAGGTGACCCATTAATTCAATTCCGTCAAGAATAGCAGTTCAAAATAGCTAACACATGGTTCGACCTGCCACCAAGACATTTATTCCCATGGAAGTCCCCCTAGGATACCGCAGAAAATATCGTCCGAAACCAGATCGACTTCATTCTCGTCAATAAGAGGTTCAGTACGTTCCTAACAAGAGCGCAGACTTACCCTGGCGCGGAAGTGCCGTCGGATCATATCCTTCTGGTTATGAGTCTAAAACTAAAGCGTCACGTAATAAAAGCAAGTAATTCTCGGTCTAGCAGACTGGACACAGATAAGTTAAAACAAGACGAAATCAGGACACACCTGAAGATCAAACTGAACAAAAATCTTAAAAATATACGGGAACCCACACAGATTACCGCACCCATGGAATTATGGCAGAAAAAAACGGAAAAGCATTAGTTACTGTTGCTACAGATATCGTTGGCCATAAAAAACAAAAAGGCAAGAAACCGTGGATGACTCAAGAAACCCTAGATCTAATGGAACAACGGGGCCAACACAAGAATAGAAACAGCAATGAATACAACAGAATACACTCACAGATACGAAGAGAAATCATACGAGCTAAGGAAGAGTGGCTGAGGAAGGAACGTGAAGAGATTGAATTGTTGCAGCAAAGACATGACTCCCTAGGAGAGGATAAAAAGTTGAGGGAAGCTGCTGGCGCCTACAGGGTGATGAAATCGTCGATTCTGACAAGTGAGAACGGCGAAATAATAGTGGAAAACAAAAGATAAAGAGGAACTATGGGAAAGATATATCGACAAGCTGTTCGCAGACAACACACGGGAAGAACTAGAAAACCACCCAACAGACCCAACACTGACAGGCCCATCTATAACAGCGGACGAAATAAGGAAAGCGATAACCAAAGCCAAAAACAACAAATCTCCTGGACCAGATGGTCTGCCAGCGGAAATCTTAAAACTGATAGATGATGCAAATATCGATATAATGAAAAAGGTATTCAACGACGTTTACAACACTGGGCGATTCCCCAAAAACTGGCTAAGCTCAACCTTATACCACTACCTAAGACGAACTCCGCTCTCTGTTGCGACGATCATAGACTTGTAAGCCTTATGAGCCTCACGCTTAAAATCTTTTTAAAAATATTGCATAACAGAATATATCAGAAGCGCTGCTGTTCGGTCTGCAAGTTTTGATACAGAACTGCCGGGACGTAAACTTTAAAGACATATTTATTTGCTTTATCGACTATGAAAAGGCGTTCGACCGAGTACAACATAACAAACTCATTGACAACTTGAAGAAAACAGACGTGGAAAAAGATATTAGGTGCATTAAAAATCTCTATTGGTACCAAACAGCACATGCAACCTCACAAGACCTGACCACTAATGACGTCCGCATTCGCAGAGGAGTTAGACAGGGATGCGTTCTTTCCCCATTACTTTTTAACATGTACTCGGAAGAAATATTTAACGGAGCCTTTGAAGACCAGGAGATGAGCATAAGGGTGAATGAGGTGCCAATTTCCGCCAGGGACAGGGAGAGATTAAGCTGCAACATGTGGTCGCCAACATCCAGTGAATGGATAGGCATTTGAAGAAGAAGAAGAAGAATCAAGATCTGGAGAAAGTTTGAACTTGGGGCGATAAAAATTTGGTCTAGTTCATTGCAACAAAGACTCAAGTGACCACGTTTACGAAGAACGCCAATACGGCTCTGACATCATTATGGCAGGATCGACCATTCCTTGATCCTCGTCAATCGGACTACTGGTTGACTCGGTCAACAGTAATATTTCGTGGTATGACCACGTTGCTAACATCGGAAAATCAGCCTCGCAGAAGCTTAGTGCGTTATTTGGCATCAAAAAATTGTATATACCGGAGCAGCTGCTCTTGCTCTACAGAGGGCAAATAAGACCATGCTTAGAATATTACTCACACATCTGGGGTGTCGCACCTAAGTATATCCTAAAGCTGCTGGATTCCATTCAGAAGAGAGCTGTGCGTCTCGTCGGCGCGGTGACTTGAAGTTGATCGGGGATCTGGGTAGTCTGAAACACATATACCGATAGATATTTTCACGGTAGATGTTCCCAGGATTTGGAGCGCCTCATCCCGCCCCCAGTAACGCTTGTCAGACAGACTCGACAGGCGGCAAGAACGCACCTGTTTGCCGTATAACTGAAAACACCTAGAACATCGCTTTATTATGACTCCTTTGTCTGGTCTGGCGCACGGCATCACTGTGGAACTCGCTCCCTTTTTCCTCCAAATTGTAATCTACAGCTATTCAAGAACCGTGTCAATCAACATCTTCGTACACACACCGCTCGTCGAGTGCCATATGATCTCCCTTTAGTGTGTGTTCCACAGCAAAAAGAAACGTAACAGACCAGTAATCAAATGATATGTCATTATTCTTGTCATCTTGTCAAAGTTAATTCAAAAATTGACAAAGTGCATTAGCGTTTTACTGTTTTAACTGCATTTACTAACCATTTTCAATTTCAGATTGAGATAATACATATACTCGTTTATAAGGGCCATAGCGTATTAATGCTTAAAAAGTCATCTAAAATAGTCATATTTCAGTTCACATTAGTCTGCCCTACAAAGGCATTGACTCTCTTCTGCTGAACATTGATTATTCATCGCTTCTATGTTCTTCTATGATAGTTGGTTGGTCTCATTTTATGTCCTATCAGCGCACAAAGTTTAAAGAATGTGACAAGTAAACAATCACCCTGGCCGGTCCTGTACCAAGCCATATCCATTAGTTCATTTGTGACAGAACAAATCGCACTGGTCTGGGATTACGTATAAGGATGTGGTGGGCTCTATCATAGAAGGACTACGAAGCTCGAAGAATTAAGATTGATCTTCCTTACAGGTAGGTAAGTCGAATAATCTTATAATTATTCTTTGCTTCTACGTCCTTCTATGATAGTTGGTAGATGTTTAAAGCAAAATACAGTGAGATTTAAGTGCAGAACTATAGTATGAAGAAAACTATACTCACACTTAGGTATAGATATACACACCAACGTATAAGAACATAACCAAGTTGCTGGTTAATTTAGTTAGTCATATAGAAACGTTACAAATTGTTTTTAAATTATTAATATTTAAATTATTTATTATGCATTTGCAAGACTGTTTTGTTAACTGGTTAACGGTAGATTATATAATTTGTTAAAAATAGTGGACCTCTCTATCGAATTAATTCAATATCCAAACCCTACCTAAAGGCGGCCCAAGTTGCTGCATGACCTAGGTATACTATGACTCTTAAAGATGCTAGTATCAATGCCACTCTTGGTTAATCGACTAATAATCTGTGTAGAAGCCGCATGGTGGGGTTGTTTATGACTTAATAATGATGTATTTTAAGTGGTATGATTCCGTTATTTTTATATAATGTATTACTGTCAAGGCCACACATAATTCAGGTGTGTTTAGGAAGAAAGGAAATACTAAATATGGGTGTTTCTTATTTCAACGCCATCGCCAGATGTTTTTAATCTTTCAGAATTTTATTTCAATCCTTTTATCATTGCGGTATATCTTATCTATGATATATGTGAAATTTTCTGAACACTTTGGCCCGAGGTAAGAACGAGCCGTGTAACTAGTTTTTAAGCTAACATAGGAATCCAAAGGAAAAAATTCTACTAAAAAATTCTTATACAGCACCAGGACCCCACGTTATAGAATATCTAGATGTTGCTGGCTTCTTATTGTAACTAAATACCCCTGAAAGGAATCATTTTAAAATATTTTCATCTTCTTAATTGATCCCAAAAATCAATGATAAGGCTAACCTATAAGAATTACGACTTAAATACGAAAGTCCTACATTTCATATTTCTCTAATAAATAATAAAACAAAGTCAAATTTATAAGTGTATGGATCGTACTTGTTTTTTATGGAAAATCTCCACCATTTTTATAGCAAATGGTGTATTCTTCGAGAGTGTGTTCCGAAATAGATGCTAACATGACCGGAAGTTTCTTGTGGGATGCCCTTTTGTTCTCATTGATTCCAGATAACTTGCCTGTCACCAGGGAAACTGTTTTGTGAAGGGGATAGTTTTCCCTGAAAGGAGAAACAATCAGTTTCTTGCTGGGGGGAAATATTATTAGTTCATCTATTAAGAGGCTAATACCCATCGGGTACCATGACTGTGTTGGCCAATTTGGCATTATCAAAATACCTGTAGCTTTGCCTGCTTTTATTTTTTGTAATACTCTGTCAATTAGTGAAAATGGTGGAAGCGCATAGAAATACATTTCTAGTCCATTTAACGTGAAAGCGTTCACACTATGCTGTCTGTGTTTGGGCCCCATGAACCATATTTCTTACATTTTGCATTGATCTTGGAAACAAAATGATCAATATCTGGGGTATCGTACTTATCTATAATTTGAGAAAAAGTATTGTTGTTTAATTCCAAATTGATATTTTTAATCTTATTTCTGGACCGAAAATCGACTTCGATATTATCCTTTGTGTTTTTATATATGGAGCAAATATAAATATTTTCCTTGATTCGCACCAGTCCCAGATAATTCTAGTTATCTTACTTAATAGAGAATGTCGTACGCTGCCCATCTCAGTTACATTATCTATACGAAGTAATATGTTGCATGTAGGCAGGTAGACAGATGGCCTGCGAAACCATTTGAGGACTTAAAACCCAGCATATAGTTCCACACAGTTAATATGATATTATAGTTCCCTGTTGTCCCCCAAAATCCTCTAGCAAGCCCGTTTTTGACGCATATGAGAATATTTTCTTACAGTAAGATTTTTGGTCTATTTGTTTTTATGGATCTGTTAATATTTTGTGGCCACCAGTTTAGTTCCTGATCTAATGGTTTCGGGATAAACATGTCTTTATTAAAGTTATTACAGTTTAGTCTTAGACCTTTTAGTTTAACTAACCCAAATGGTTTCACCTGAAGCCATCCATAAGCCAAGGTAGGTAATATCGAAACTAGCTTCCCTACTAGAGATTCAAACTTTCGAATCTTACAAACACGATTTTTTTAATAAACTCTCCCTTTCTGGTTCATCCTCACCTCTTTTAGCCTTTGCTTGTCAAACGGGCGCCGCTGCGTGAGTTTAAATATATTTTTTTTTATTTTACCTGTTCTCGCCTCTTTTATAACCTGGCATGATTTTGCTTTTGAAATAAAATCTGTGCCAAACAAGTACGCATCTATAGGATTTGAATTTGCAGCTGCTCGAAGCTCGAATAATTAAGATTGATCTTCCTTACAGGTAAGTCCATTAATCTTATAATTATTTTATACACTTCTAGAATTAAATAGCGATCACCATTATGTCGAGAAGAATTATTAAATCCTGTAAGATAGGTAGCCCTGTAATTAAATCACAAATCAATCAGTTGGTAAATAATTGTAGGCTATAGCTGAAGTAAAGTCTTCCATAATCCATATAGTAAAAATAAGCCATGATAATCGATTATACTTTTGAAAAATCGAAAACAGCATTCTTCTATATTTGCTTGCAATAATTATAGTTATCCCGATTTGCAACCTTTCCGTGTTCTGGGATCCTCTGGGATGAGACGGAAATATCTTGGGGTTTCCGATTAACTTCCCATCAATTCTCGCGGTCAAAAGCATGACAGTTTTCTGAATAGGCTTGTAAAAGTTTGTAGTCAGTCCCAACTTCCGATATTATTTCTTTCCAGGCTTTTCGCTACGGCTCCAGTTGTTGAAATTATTAGTGGCACTGCTTCGACGTGATTCAAGTGTCACTGCCTTTTCATTCTAACCTCCAATTCTCGGTACTTGGAAATCTCCTAGGCGTTCTTTCCGAGCAGATTTTGGGTATTGGAGGTCAGTTAAGATTATACGATCCCATGGGATCGTATAATCTTATACTGCAGTAGAGTCGTAAGTCATAGTTGTCCAGATCTATGTATGGATGTTATTTGGCTAGATCTTCATGAATAATCTTGGCAACATTATCATGCTTTTCCTTATATCCAGTTTCAGAAAAAAGCTGCCATCCTGCACTGACTATGACTCCCTTGTTTTTCATCCATATCTGCACTTATCCTCTCTATCCTTATGGGGATCTTTGTCGATGTTTTACAGGTAGTTTCTTGTAGTGATCTGATGATAGTGATGATCCCACCATTTGGCAATCCGTCCTATCGAGGAAAAGTTGTTCTTTCTACGACGC
>MU182034.1:599546-620584 GCA_016904865.1 Pissodes strobi
TATAGGGTGTCTCAAAAATTTATGTATCAGGTCTAATGAAATAGTATTTTAAAGATGTGGGTTATCTCAATGTCTACTCTGAAAGAATATTCAGGGAGGCAATCTCTGAAAGAATGGAGGGCATTGTGGTAAATGGCGTTCTGGTAATAAGCAAGGAGCATGATACAACAGCTACTGTAATAGTCAGAGGTGTGAGACTGAAGCAGGTTAGACAGACACACGGAAATCCGGTCAAGAACAGAGTACGCTCGCGCAGCGTTCAACAAATTGAAAAAAGTTCTTTGCAGTAGATATCTTAGACTCCCTTTGAGGATCCGTTTGTTGCGCTGTTATGTGTTTTTAATTTTGCTTTACGGAGTGGAGGCCTGGTCTGGAAATAGCAATGAAATGAGGCGACTTGAGGCGTTAGAGATATGTTGTTATATGAGAATCCTGAAAGTATCATGGATGGATAAAGTCCGAAACTTAGATATACTTAAACATCTAAATAAAAACACTGAAGTTCTATGCAGCACCATCAAACGAAGAAAATTAGAGTACTTCGATCATGTTATGAGGGGCGCGAAATATCGACTACTGCAGAACATCATGCAGGGTAAAATTTCTGTCAAACGTGGTCCAGGTAGACGCAAAACATCATGGCTGGAGAATTTACGCGATTGGTGTGGCGTCAACTCAAGCACACTCTTCAGGATTGCGGCGAACAAAATTCAAGTAGCTGTGTTGGTGATCAAAGTTCTGGGAGGACATGGTACATGAAGAAGAAGAAGTACATAATGAAACCAATTATGGTTGGGCTTATTTTATGTTCAGCATTTCCTCGATCCAGTCATGTGGTAGTGCGTTGAAGCACTTCTTGTAGTCGATATATAGGCCACAAATAAATGTCTGTTCTTCTTGTAAATTTTGTTAATTGGTTGCATATAACGTAATCAATTATTAGTTGTTCCTTGCAGCCCACTGAATGCTCCGTACATTCCTTCTGCTGCTCCGCTACGATTGCGTTCCGCCATTGATTGACTAATAGGCAGGGTTCCGCATACAGTGCGTATAAATTCGTTGAGCAATGCAACAAGTTAAAACCTTATACAGTGTGGGCAGGCATGTAATCGGCTGGTACTTAAATGCATCAGTCTTATTATTGAGGTCTTTAGGCAGTAGATACATTACACCCTGCGTCAAAAATGTAAGTAGGTATATTGTTGATGAAACCAGATGAGATTGTTTTTCATTTATGCTCCAAAGTTCTTTACCTAGTACCTTTGCACATCATATGATCCAGGCGTTTTTAAGTTTTGTAATAACCTCGGTGACCTCGTTTTCTGTAAATATTTGTTAAATAATTTTGTTAAACCTTTCTGCGCATTTCTCTACTTTCAGTCAGCCCGCGGTAATATTTGAAGTAACTGGAGTTGCCAGTTGTTTCCTTCAGAAACCATCCATATCACTCCTCGATGGGGTATTGTGGCTTATATATTTTGAAGTAGAGTTAAATCCATTCTGCTGAAATGCACCTTATCTTGTTCTATGTCGTAACTCTGCTAATCTCTCCTCATCCGTTCGGAGTATACAGAAAGTTTTTGACGTAAGGTGTTAAGAAATTCTTTGGATATTGTGTTATTATCAAATGAAATTGATAGTAATGGTCTTATTCGCGTTTCTAGTCTTTCTGACTTTGTACCAATCTGCCAATATGTTTCCTCAATTTGCTAACCCAATGTTCTTTCTTACACATGCTGCCTCTTGATCTTAGTCTAGCTCCAGATCCTATGGATAGTGTTAGTGCAACACAGTAGTACAAGATATTTAGATCCTCTATTGATGTTATTTGTTCAATACATTTTACAATATCCTGGTGTTCATGACATGAAGAGCCAAATGCACTATGCAGGCGTTATTGTTGTTACTGTTAATGTTGTATTTGCAATCTACCTGGCAATATGTGTTTTGTCAGTATTAGATGGAAGAACAAAACTATTTCGCTGTTTGGAATTATGTGATTATATTCTAATAAAGCCTAATTTCATATTTTCCACAAGGAGATTTTTTATATATTTAATGATTTTAATAAAACAGAATTTACTTTTGGAAGGAAGAAAGATTATTGACAATCTTTGTTGGTACGTTTAGGTAACAGCTTTACTTTAAAAATTATATTTTAGAGTAAATTATATCTTGAACTCTCTTTGCTCATAACAGCCAAAGGATTTTAATAAAATTCATTCGCCATTTTGTCAAAAAGAAATAACCACTGTAGTTTTGGTGCATTTAAGCGTTGTTTGAGTAATACTCCTTTACTCAAACAACGATTTAAGTAAACATTACTACAATCATTACTTAAAATATGTAGAGACGTGATAAGTACTGCTTTAGTATATTAGTAAAAAGCATATACGAGCCTGCAAATTTCTGAAGAAAAGTTTAGTAAAATCAAATACACATTTATAATAGTTGCATACTGCGAAAAGTTTTCTCAGGAATTTGTTTAGTTTTTGGGCGTTTTTTTTTTCGAATTAAAAAAAATTAGCCGTGTTGAAAGCTATTCCTACTATTGGTTCTGGTCCTATGAAGGCTGTTGTGCTATTTTGTTACCTTCATATCCTGTATGTGCAGGTATCCAGATCAGTGTAAGTTTATTTTCTCTACCTAGTTTAGAGTAGGTAGTTTCTGGCAGTTCCATACTGTCTTGGATGAGCAACGGCTGGATTCAAGAGCTTTTAAAGGTGCTTGACTGTCAGAGAATATTTTGATTGACTTACCTTTCCAGTTTTTATCGATGAGTCACTGTGCTTCATATCAGTGATTTGAACTTCGACCTGAGACATAGTTGCATGTTTGCCTAGGGAACATTTAAGCTCAATCTTGCCATTTTTATTCCATGCAACGGCTCCTAGTCTTGGAGCCGTCACTGAACCAACTATTCTCTGTTATTCTCAGATATTCCGAGTTTTTTGTCCATTGGTTTCTCTCTGATAGGAGGACGTCATAGGCATGATAATAGCTAGTTTTTGTAGGCATAACATCTGATGATAAACTCAACACACCGTTCCGTGCATTGCCGTTTTTCAGCCTGTTGGGCACCATGATGATCGCCTGCGGAATGTTGATCACCGCCTGTGTCAATTTATACGTAGCCCTTCTGGCCTCCCTCTCCAGTAATACATGAAGAGGTAGCAGATTTAGAAAATACTAAATCTAATTGCCAGACACGCTTGTCTTTGTAAGGTGGATAATTTGATTCTCGCGGAGCTGTGTAAGCTCTTAGAGTACCAAGCTACTTATATGTTATCATTGGTCTCATGACCGCAAAATATAGCCAGTTCATTTGTTTGGTATGTATGTGCCATGTTTTGCCACAAATGCTTCTGCAGGTTCATAGTGACAGTTTCACTTTTGCGGCAGTTTTATCCATATGCGCATTCCAGTTCAGTGTCTAGGGTAATTCCCAGATACATCACTGTGTTCACAAATGGGATAGTTTCTCCTTTGAGTAAAGCTTTTCCAGCCTTTTCTTCCTTGTAAAGGGTACTATAACTATTTTGTGTGGGTTCGCAGATAGTTTGGGTTAGTCCCTTTCACACCAGACGTCTCATAACCGCAATATATAGCCAGTTCATTTGTTTGGGATGTATGTCCCATGTTTTGCCACAAATGCGTCTGCAGGTTCATAGTGACAGATTCACTTTTGCGGCAATTTTATCGCGCATTCCTATTCAATGATTTATCTAGGGTAATTCCCAGATATATCACTGTGTTCACAAATGGGTTAGTTTCTCCTTTGAGTGAAGGTGGTCTTAGGTTTTCCAGCCTTTCCTTCCTTGTAAAGGGTACTATAACTATTTTGTGTGGGCTCTGAGGTAGTTCTTTGCAAGTTGCTTCTTATAAGTATTACTAGATCATCCGCGTATGCCTGCACCTCCACATGCCACAGCAAGAGACCCACTAGCAAACCATCTATCAGGAGAAAGCACAGAAGGGGAGACAAAACCTCATCCTGCGGACATCCCCTAACAACCCTCCCCCCTTTGTGGCTATTCTGCAATTTACCATACTCCTGAACCGGTTCCTTATCTGTGGTTCAACTCCTCTTTCAGCTAATGCTGTGGAGCAATGCATTATTGAATACTCCTTCAATGTCTAAGATGACACCCACCGCGATACTCTTGTCGTTTAACGCTTATGTTATGTTCCCGACATGGTTGTTTAGTGCTAGTTTTGTAGATTTGCCGGTCTGATACGCATATTGGTGTGCATTTAGCGGATACTCACCAAGTGCACCAGTTCTAATGTGTACGTCCAGTATCTTTTCATGCATTTCAACAGGAAGGAGGTCAGAATTATTGGTCTCCATGAGTTAGGTGTTGATTCTATACGTCTCATCTTCGGGATATACCCCAGTCTGATTTTCGATTAGCTGCTAGGTCTATAATTACTCGCTAGGCTGACTCTTAAAAGTTTAATTAAGAATGGTGTTAATATCTCCAGACCGTTTTGCAACAATGTTGAAAATATGCCGTCCTTACCAGGTGACTTAAAAGGCTGAAATAATAGAATAGCACTTTTAATTGTTAATGCATTAATGATGTTCTTGGGGATAGTCCAGTCACCTGCTTTTGGCCGATTTGATCGATTTTAAAAAGACCCCTGCTCGTCATTATGCATCCTGGGAAATGAGTCTTAGCCAGAAGCTCTAACGTTTCTATGCCAGATTCCGTAAAGGATCCGTTAGGTCGTTTTAGCGATCCTAACTCCTGCACGGGTTCTCCGGAGATAATTCTATGTTAGCACTGCCAGATGCATTTGTTATGCTCTGGCAGACGGTTTCCCATGAATTTCTTTTTGCCTTTCTGATGGCTTTGTTGTAGTTTGTTAGAGCACTTCTGCATTTATCCCATATGCCGGACTCTTTGGCTCGATTAAAGAGTTTATGAACTTCCTTCCTTTGTTTGTCAAGGGAGTTGTTCCACCAAGTGGTTCCTCTATTATCCTTTTTATTCTTGAGTGGACAGTTTTCGTGATAAGCCGTATTCATGGTTGACCTCAGTTACTCCGAGGCCAGCTCAAACTTCTCATGACTTGATATATTTGCAATATAGGTCCGCATCTGCTCCTGGATGGTAAGAACAAAACCAACCCAATCAGTGCACTTAGGGTCCCTGTATTCCATTATTGGTCTTACACGAGTTTTCAGATTGAAAAAAATATGTCTATAATCAGAGTACGAGGGCTCTGATGACAATCTCCAGTCTGCGATTCTTGTGGATAAGAGATTGTAACTGATCGTTAGATCTAAGACCTCCTGCCTATAAGCTTTGTAAGTACATAGTTACAAAGCATGGTTCAGAGTCCCTGTTATTAACAACCAGCCCCTCACCTAGTAAAGAACTGTATAATGACTCATCTCTCTGGTTGGTGTCCGTGCTGCCTCACACTCTATGGTGCGCATTGGCATCACATCCAATTATTAGAGGGGTGTTCTTCTTGCGACTGTAGGCGATCAAGTTCCGCACAGTATTTGACAAATGTCATGTTGTTTTTGATTAAGATACATGCTCTGGGTCTGTTTTCAGAGCAAATTATCTTACTTGACGTTTTACCTATGCCTCGTATTTGACCTGTGTTTGCTAGCCAGGGAGAGATCTACTCGCCCTTCATTGAAAGTTTTGCCAAGAATGTATGAGGCAGCCTTGCAGATTGGTCTGCAACAAGATGTTCCTATTTATAATCTTTCTTTCCAGTCTGTTTGTCCAAGGGGGGCCCTACGTTTTTCGATCTCCTTGTCAGGAAAGGATTTTCCTTTCCCCTGACACCCGATGTTGAGGCTGTTGCTTCCACCAACCCAGTCCCAGGTTTGGAGGCTCCTTTTAAGGCAGGCTCAACCTTACCTTCACCTTCCCCCTGAGGCTCTTCGGTGGAAGTTCCAGTCTCCTGTTCTAGTGAGGCGTCCTTCTGTTTCCACCTTAGGTTGGAATTGCACCTGTCCAAAACCGAACAAGGGTCTGGTCCATCCCCCACGGAGTCCCCATTGTTTCATCATCAATGGCGAATGCCCAGGTTTGTCCTGGACCTGACCCTTTCCCGTGTAGAATTACCCACACCCGGGTGTTTAGACTGCGGTTCATATTTTGCAGTCTTGTAAGTACGACTTGCATTGTCAATCGTTTATCGTTGTGATCGGGTATGTGTGTGATGCATACGCGTGGTTCTTGGCATGTCAACTTCGCTGACGGCTTTGAGTTGAGCTCCCTTGCTCGCGTTTTCACTTGAGTGGGAATCAGATGTTGGTTATAATATTCAATCAAGAATTTCTGTCATTGCTCGAAATTATGATAATATGCATTACGAAGGCAAATATTATCCTGGAAAAGTGTTAGAAATATGTCCTAGTGATATAAAAAAATCCCACATGAGTAAAAGTGGACTCAAAGGTAAAGGATGGAGAAGACCCGAAAAGCCGGATGAATTATTCTATGATGAAAACCATATTCTTCAAATAATTATTTTCCCAAAACCTTTTAATAACAGAGGTATTTTTGACGTACCTGAAATCGTTTGGGACTAGGCTATTACTTTCAGTATTCTAGGCTACCAGTATAAGGTATTATTTTAGGTTTTCGTAAGTAATTCAAGCTAGTATTCTTACTAACTTTGTTAACTTTGCCAGTTACTTGTTTCTTGTGGGCAAAGTGCCATTTATGTTTTATGATTAACATTTCTGCTTATAATAACCAACAATATTATTAAGAAGAATAAATATAAGTTACTGTGAACAAAACTGGCATTTAAATATATGTTTGATTTTTAATTAGCTTGAGAAAATAAAGAGTTAAAAATTCACTCCTGTGACCCTTATTTTCATGTGACTTTTTGCAATAAATTTTTTCCAATAAATTTCAATCTCTTAAGCTAGGTTGGTTCCGTCCTGTCGAGACCATTTCTGCGTATGAAGTGGAACTGGGCGGGTCATGTGGCCAGAGTAGCCGATGGTCGATGGACAAAAAAAAATATTACAATGGAGACCAAGAGTGGAAGCATACAGAAACAGAGGACGCCCACCAGCCCGATGGACAACATAAGGAGATTCGCTGGAAACTGGATACTGATGGCACAGGACCGCAAAGAATGGCAAAATATGAGGGAGGCTTTTGTCCAGCAGTAGACAGTATAAGCTGATGATGATGATGATGATGATTATGATGAATAAATTTCAAAAATAATAATAAAACTGAGGGTGCAAATTACTAAAATGTAATTAACTTTACACCAACTGTTTTCCGAAGAAATTATTTTTAGGGATTGACTGACTTTCTAATAAGATCGGAATTTTTAGCATATAAGAAAGTTTGACTATAGGTAGCAGATGGTGACTGAATCACAAAGAAGTTGGCAAATAGTAATTCATCTATTAAGATAAGAGTCCTAGCCGAAATATTTCATTTTCATATCTTACTACGAAAAGTTCAAACACGTACATGAAATTTATGTAGTAATATAATAAGTACCACCATAGTACAATAAACATAAGCAGAAAAATACAATGTTTGATGAATTATTTTGTTTATCGGACATAAAGGTTTATGAATGTAAGGACTTTCTAGTTTATTCTATCCTATACTGCATACTATAAGCACAAACAAATTAGGTTGCGTAGCTAATTTGTTTGTGCTATAAGTCGTTGAAGATCCAGATCAGATAGGTATAAATATTCACAGCATTTCATCCATCTGTATGAATTTCCAACACTTTTCTGAATATATGCGCGTAATATCAGTTCACAAAACGCAGCCTTCGCATATTACCTCTACGGATCTCATTCTTTATTTTTCTTGATCCCAATACAAGTTTCTCAATCCTCTTATCCATCCGGCCCCTGAATACGATCCAATCGCATGGACGTGTCTTACCCTGTCAAACGCCTTTTGGAAGTCAGTGAATCAATCGTTGCATTTTTGGGTTAGATTAAATCTAATCTAAATTGATATTATCGTGCGATATTTTTAATGAATTTTTGCTATATTTTTCCAGTTCTCATCATTTACTCATGTTGCGAAATTAATGAATTAGGACTTTTATTCTTTTTTCTAAACTCATTCCCGTACACTTTCTACCGGTCACCCCATGACATACGCATAATTAACGACGTAGGTTTTTACTAAAAAAAAAACCGTTTTTAACCAGTTTATTATTATATGTATATCTGTGGAATATATTACACTTTTTGCTTTGTTACTAATGCTAGAATTTGTTGTTGTTGCACATTTTGCTGAATCACCGGTTTATCGTATTTTTGCGGAGAGTGTCGATCAGTGTCCTTCAGAACCAGACTTACAATAGATTGCACAAAAAATAATTATTATATCATGGGCGTGTCTAGGGAGCAAAAATCTTTTAATACGGATCAAGTTTAAAAAGCGTGACGATTTTTTCAAAACATTTCCACGTTGGTACATATTTAATTTTTAAATCTAATTATTGCTTTTTTATTCTCGAAAGTAAATAGATATTGCCACAAAATGATACACCTCTTCATAGTGTTCTTCCTCATATTTTAGGGCCGAGTCCTGTTGTGTCCGTTAGCTAGCGCTCTTGCGATATGGAGGTCCCATCTCTTGTAGTAGTAGCAGAGACAATGGTTCTGGTAGTAGTCGTCCTAGAGACCTTTGGTTTTGTCAGAAGGGGAAAAAACTTAAAAGGAGAGGCGGGAGCCTGTCAGTCGATTTTGTATGCGCATGACCAAGCACAAAGGGTAAAAACACCATCAGCCGATTTCCGGAGATCAGATGTCATTATCATTAGCTTAAAATATTTTTCTTCCGAATTGTTGCCAACGGAGCAGAGTCAAGGTCACCCAAAAGGGGTACATAAACATGAAAGGCCGACGCTTATATTGACGCCTCTCGATATTTGTCCCATACAGTTCAAAGCCGTCTCCTAGATCTCACCAATCTTCTGTGTTTAGCGCTTTCCTTAAGATGTTACTTATTGTTCTAAGTGCCTTCCGTTATTCTGATCAGAGTTTTGGGCTTTATGCAATTATCTCTTACATCTTCTATCAAATTCCTGGAACTTCGTTATCTAAACCAAAGAACTTTAAGTGCATTACTTGCACTATTGTTGTATCCCAGACTGTCAGTTTGGGTTAGGGGTTAGGGTTCTTTGATAAAAGCATTGATTTTGTTTTGTCAAGCATATTGAATTTTTCTGCAGTCTTTGTAGATCTAAATAGAATACATTGTAAATCATCCTCATTTTCAACTTTTAGTAAGTCATCATCTATATAATATAATAGCGAAAGACTTTTGTTACCTATTCAGCAGTCTAAATTCACGTTTTTTATTATTTTTTTGTTATCTCAAGGCATTGTTGAAAAGAGAGTTGAAAAGTATTCGGCTTATTGTGCGATTATGATGGTGCTTCGATAAACGATAAGAGCGGCGATACTAGCGAAATGAAGAATAGTTTAAATATGCTCATCATTGAATTGTTTATATTAGAACGAGACGTCGATTCACGATTGATATCCGAGCTACGATTTTTCAAAGTTCCAGCATAAACTCACCTTAAGACTATCTATCTCTGTACTCATTTCCATTTCGTCTTTAAGCATTTTGATGTAAATATGTTCTATATTGTTGTGGAGGATTCATTATTACCTTGGAATTGATTGCCTTTGGCTCCACAAATGGTTAAACTTGGTTTGAACTTTGAACTGTTATAGAGCCACTTCGGCCCAGGCTCAAGGATGTAAGCTGCACAAGTGCAAGTTTAGTGACCCTAATGAAATGTGTACCTATATATCGTCGATTCGATATCAATTCGGATATCGTTTTCAAGAAAGGCAAAAAACTAAAAATGAAAATGGTTAGCAAATACAATAAAACAGTAAAAAGCTCTTGCAGATTATCCGGCTTTGAACTGACTTTTAAAAGTCATGGCTTGCTCTCTATTACCAGCCTCACTCCGTTCGAGCGCGCCATGAAAAGTATTACTTCTCCTCCATATAAAATAATATACTATTGTTCCTTTTTGAGTTAAAAAAAAACATACCTAAATTATTTTTAATAGTTAACTACATGTCATTTATAGTGATGAGCGAGACTGGTCTTGGTCTTGCGATCTTGGTCTTGGTCTTGCAGAAAACACAAGACCAAGACCTAGCATGCAAGAGTCTTGCGGTCTTGCGTTTTTTTCGCAATTTTTATTTGTTGACATATTGCTCTTAATTCTGAGGTCGAAATATGGAGAAAAAACTTCCTATAAATGTTTGTCAAAAATCATTTTGTTTGTGAGAATGTGAGATGCATGCAGGGAAAGTTAGACCGTATTCACTATTTGCCACGCCGCACAGTGGGGTATTTGATATTAATATCTGATCGAAATTGTTTTTAATTTAATCGAATTAGCCTTTACTTGATGGAGATCCATAACTAAGAAACACTTAAATAAGTAAACCACTTAAAGATTTCCACTAACTTTATTTTAACATGACACGTGTTTCGATGGTACCGTCGAAACACGTGTCATGTTAAAATAAAGTTAGTGGAAATCTTTAAGTGGTTTACTTATTTAAGTGTTTCGAAATTGTTTTTTAATCAGATATTTCTTAAAAACGATTTAAATTTAAAGTGGATCATATAATAAGCAAAAATTTAATATTTTGAAGGATGTAACTGTTCATCCTGCGCATTATAAGATCCTTTACACAAATAGTGCACTATATAAAAATCGGCCTTTCTCATTGGTCGATCCGCATGGCCCTCCGCTCGCTTCGCTCGCTACGGGGGCTCAAGAAAAGGGAACTAACCAGGTGCCAACCCAATCTAACCCAAGACATACCCAAAATCAAGAAAAAAAGCTGTTTAGAAACATAATCTTAAAAAAAAAATTAAAAATGCAACGGGATTCGAACCCGCGTTCTCCAGGTGAAACCCAACGATCTAAACCTCTACACCACAAGAGCTTTTGATAGGAATCGATTGCATCACGCAGACATATCGTAATACGAGATGGATCGACCAATAGGAGAGGTCGATTTTTACATAGTGCACTATTTGTGTAAAGGATCTTTAAATGCTCATCCTGCATCTGCATTATACAGGGTTAGCCAAAAATTCCGCAACAGCCAAATATTGCAGAAAGGATTGCGTGCAATTTTGTACACCGGATTTTTTAGTATACTTGATCCAATAATTGTGAGCACAAATTAATGTCAAGTTTATAGTCTTCCTCCCAGAGGCCCGAACTAAAGTTTTTTCAATGCCGGTAATACGGGCAGACTCGTCTTCATTCTCAAAGAATCGTCTGGCCGTATTACCGTCAGTGGTGTTCCCAAATCTTTGTTTGGGCTTATCTACCCAAAGAAAAAGCACATGTTTGAATTCGGTTTGAATTTCATTATTGCGTTTTGCAACAAGCTCTTTTTCTTGTTGCCCCCGAGCTTGATACTTTTTTATGCCGATTTTATAGGCTTCATGTAGTAAGCATTCCATGAATCTCATCCACGCGTGCAAGATACTTAACTTGTAAGCATTTCTCAATGTTATTGAAATCCTTACAAGTTAAGTCACATACTAAGAACGCTGTGTCGATTTATTATCCGCAATGGCATTACAAGTTTTGCCATCTATCACTGTAAAAAGTAAATTATGATAGATGGCAAATTGTTGGCCATTGCATGAAAATGTTGAAGGAATCAGGGATTGAATTTCTCTATCAAATCTTTCTTTTTCAGATTTAGTAATGTCAACCGTTTCGAGTTTCGAGTTCAAAACAAATGCGAATAGGTCGACAGTACCTGGTAGAGCTTGGTCTAGGATTTTGCCACAGAATGCAATTTTTATTTTTATTAGAATACAATTGTATAGGTACAAGTGATGTAAAAAGTATGCTTCCATCACTGCTATCAGGAGTTTCAAAACATTGCTTATATTCACTGGCATTTCTGCCATCTAGACCCCACTTCGAAATTAAATGAAGATCAAAACCATCAGTCTCAGGCATACTGTTTAAAACATCTTTGATTGATTCCAATAATCTTAGGGTACGGTCTAAAAGACCCTGTAGTGTAATTTTGTCACAAATGTCAGTTACTGAAATGTGTTATTTCTGTTAGTAGCAGTCTCTTTTAGCTTTCTGCACATATGAGTAGCATGGAAACCTGGTTTTTGCATTCGTTGAACTAAATTATACTGATGCCTGGTGAGTTTTGCTTCGGTCATTAAAGAGAGAGCCTCCTCTTTAGTCATTTTTGATTTATCCTTGGTTTCATATTCTTTAATTACCTCACTATATACTTTTGCTTTTTTCGGGGTTACTGGAGACTTCTTTAAGGATGTTGGATGCTTTATTGCTAAGCGAAGCTTCATTCGAGTCGAGTAGGCCAACATATCGACAGGGTGTTCCCTCAAAGAACTAGTTTTTCTTCTTTTGACGCAATCTGAACTTTTTTGAAAGTTTACAGTAGGGCGACCACATTTACAAGCAATATTTTGATTAATTTCACGAGGATATATTTTAAATTCCATATAGCTATCAAGCCACTCTCTATTCCTGCTCAAAAACCTTGATTTTATCCTGCAAGATTCGGCCCATTTCTTCCACAGTTTAAATTTAAACATGTTCAATTTTGAACTAAGGGATGATAAAGCCTCTGCTGGGTGATTGGTTTCCCTTTAAATCTATGCTTGGAGGTCTTTAAATTCCAGATCCGTTTTAACGTAATGTGTATTTGAGTTATTCGATAAAATAAATTTTCCACTATCATTTTCAACACATCTTGACGCGTTTCTATAAAAGAACCACACATGGAGAAAGAAAGAACGGGAGAAGAAAGGGAGAAAAAATATGACTTATTTGTAAAATATTCAGACACTGGACCAGTTTATTTTATTTTGGCCAACAAGAAGCAAAAAGTAGCAGCCAGTTTTTTCACCATAAAAAAGCTGAATGCTTACTTCTAAAAAGTCAAGTTGATGGCACCCTCTACAAGTTAGAGCTAAATTAATATAAATGTAAATTTTCTAATATCAAAAATACCAACTTTCAACAATATATTAGCATTATCTAGAAAATTATAAGGAAAAAACAAAAATTTTAACACCCTGTATCTTGGAAACTATGCACTTTCGGACCTATGTTTATGGGATCCTTTTTTCATAAAATGATCTAAGAAATTACGCACTTAAATATTGCCGCGTCTTTTTTAACCACCCTGATGTATAGTTGACGGATTTCAGTTTTACAGTGACAACACTGGAGCAGTTTTTTCTATTTTGACCAAAAAGGAACAAAAAGTAGCAGCCAGCTTTTTAACCATCAAACAGCTGGATGTTTACTGAGTAATAAGTATATAGAAACTTAGCTGAATTTAGGAAAATAGGTAACTAAACCTCTCTGTTCAAGTCACACTTTATGTTTTTTACATGATTTTTGAACCCTCTTATATTACATTTAAAAGACTATAATATGTTAAAATACACACCTGCAGGTTGCTCATCCATCTTAAATCGGGGCCCAGTTTGCATGTAAAAAGGACACAGTATCGAATCTAAATGATGAATTTACACATAAAAATTCAGAATTTATTTAAGATTTGCTCTCTCGTATCTTTGACGTAAAATGACAGCCAAATAATCCAGATAAACAAATGTTTGATAACGCAGATTAAACAAGTATTGTGTCGACTTGTCATTTATGAGTATTTTTAAAAACCATGGCATACTTGATTTTTTGATTTTCGACCAATTTTATATTGTTAACACCCCAGTGTGCGCCGCGCCGCGCCGTTGTATGTAAAATGAATAAGAATGCATTCAAGCAAAATGAGCAGTCAAATTTTTAAAGAAAATTATACTCATAATTTCAAATCTAATTTGGATTTTAAGGAAATTACACAAATGTCTATACATTTCTCCAACCGTTCTTGCATATAGACTGGGAGATAGTGACCGATTTTCTGATGTGATTTTGGCCAGTAAGACCTTTCAAGGCTATAATAATACGCATATGTTGATGTTCTTCGCATACAATGTGTCCGAGAAGGATAGGAATGTATTTGAGATTTTAAAAACTATAAGAGATAAAAAATTTATTAAATGGAAAACGAAAAATATTTAATTGCTACTTCAATTCTGCTTTGAATGAATTAATCTTAATGAATTTATAATCCATAATAATGAATTTTGTAATCCGCAATACTATCTATTTTAATCCTGTTATGAGATATGAATGTTAAGTGTACGAGAGAAAAGTACAATTTTGGTAAGTTTCATGAATTTTTGTTTTTCTTTTAAGAAGAAATAATGATTTCTATGGCATGCATATGCATTACATATTTTATCTTTAGAAACCCTTTCTATTATTTCATTTCGTTAACCCGTTTTTGTTTTGTGTGTTGTTTTTTTATTTACTAATTTGTATTTTATTAAACAAAGGCGGTAAGGTCCGCCTTTGTTTGTTTGGTTTTGTTTTTGGGCTTAAGGCTCTTGATTTGTTTTTTTTTATCAAATTGCAAAATTGAACTAAATATTCTAAAAGTAGTTTTCTCCTTTTGACAGAGCCCCGATGGTGAGTTAACATAATTTGAAACGTTGGCAAGAAATAATAATTGGATTTCTTGATACTGGACCAATAATCCTACAAACACCACTTAAATTATACATTTTGGTCGCCATCTTTACTGGTTTTATGAAAATATCTAGACAACGAAAAAAAGATGGAATCATTATTAAAGCAGCATTGAACTAGATATTAAATACCATACAATTTTTTCCATTAAACCTATTTTCTAGTTTTCAAGTTCCCAATCCTATAATGAGTGAATAAAAGTACACTTTATCGCACACGAGTAGGGAAAATTGTTAGAGGATTTGTCATTTGCTGAGAAATGCATAAAACTGATGTTCTTCATTGAGCAATAATAATTTTGGTTTATTTCAAAGCCCGGCTAACGGGCCTACTAAGAATCGATTTTTATAGAAGGACGTAAAATCCAGTGACAGATATATATTTTTTCAAACTTATGAAATTTTATTATAAGAAAACATTCTAAAAAAATTGTCATAATAACTGCATCCAGATTATCAAAAGATATAAATATTTACATTTCAACCCAATTTTGGGCAACCATGTATTACAAAATTAAATTCACGTTTAAATAAAATAGTTCTTGTGTTAATACCGCAACTTATAACTGTAAATACACGGGACGTTTCAATGTTTCAGGGACAAACTTAAACAAGTGATTCCTTAACTCGAAATGGTTTTTTTGACTATTTTTACTTAAAAAAAATACCTGATTGACTAGTTAAAATTTGTCGCTGTGGCACTTAATATTGAAAAACCAAAATTTTCACACTGACAAATACTGCCCCTTTCTTTAAACCTTTATTTACTTTAAAGGACTTGAAAAACTTTTATTTTATTTTCTTTGTAAATTGCCTCCAGGAAAAATCTATCAAAAAAGTGCAAGACTTGCAAGAGTATTGGAGCAAGACCAAGACCAAGACCCAGACTGGACCCTGAAAGACCAAGACCACTTATTAGACTGCAATACCACCAATACCACATATGCAAGACCAAGACTAACCCGGTCTTGGTCTTGCATTTGCTCATCACTAGTCGTTTACCAGAATAACAACAATAATTCGTTTGGTAGCCATACCCATCACAGAAAGGAACATAATGATTATTATAATAAATAGTTTAACAATTTTATTATAATATGCCGTGATGTAAAAAATACGGACAATGGCTATGGACTTATAAATATGCAGTGGTTTATTCAAAATATATCTCGAAATATATATAAACTAAAACGAGAATACATAGTTACTTAGATTTTTTAAATACTGTTTGCAGAACTGCATTAAATAAAATGCTACAAAATGAGGTGATCGTATCTAGAAGCATGGGCTCCGGCAGGGGGTAGGGGGTTAAGGGGGCAGTTGTATTCCCCTGGAATATTAAAATAAATCTTAGTATATAAGTAGATTTGAAATTAAAACTACCTACGCGTTATTTTTGTTGACCCCCCCCCCCCCTTTGTAATTTGTTCTGCTAGCGCCCATGTTTAGAAGCGGTTTTTAATAAAAATATTTCTTCTTTTAAATTAACTAATATCATATATGTTGTGCACGTAATTTAAAAATGCAGTATGTATGACTAGTCACTGTCAATAAAAATAGAAGAACAAAACTTACCTCAGTATTCTTGGTTGGAACAAATGATTATTCCCGCTTAATTGAATTTACCCATTGTTGTCTCAACTCACCTTTTCTACATTTGGGAACCCAACAGGTTAACACCATGTTTCCAATTCGCTTAACACTATTATATACAATTATATAAAAGTCAATGTTCTCCTTCTCAAATAAGCACATAAACTTAATGTAAAAGTCAAACACCCTTTAATTATTGCAAAACGTACCTAAAATCACTATACAACCCTTAATCAGTATTCAATATTGCTACAAATAAAACGTGTTTAGGTATCCTAAGTAAAACTAAGGTATTAAATTCAAACCTCTGATGCTGTCCGGCTGAAATTATTTGTGGTTACCTAGCCTAGAACTTATTATATGTAGAGTCAAAATGCAGTCGAAGTAAATAGGTAAATAGGCATTATTATTATAAACCCACAAAATAGCAACTTTAAGGGCTTGTTTGTTTACTTCAGGCAGGCAGTATGTGAATATTAAAATTTCAGTTATTTTAGATATTACTAGGTATTATCAGCCTTGAAATTATAGTAGATATTTGTGGAAACACAACTTGTACCATAACAATCATTTCTAACTATCCTAAGTATTTAATTGTATAATGCAGAATAATTAGGAAGTGCAATATAGTATAGTAGGGATGGTTAATAGTCTATTTTCACGAATACAATAAGTTACCTGCTTTGTATAAATTGTTCACTGTAAATGCACAAATTTCACAATTTTAAACATGTTTTATATTAAAAACTCGAAATATGCCTTTACAACATTTAGTTATGGTCTCAACTCGGGTGGCTATATTGGTTACTGCTTTTCTCAGGTTCATGGCTTTCGAATCCAGACGATGCTGTCCGGCGCCCCCATAAAATTTTTCTTCCAATTATATATAGTTTTTAATATCGCTTTGTTGAAGTTTACCCTTCTGTCGTGTGTCTTAAGCACACACGTTTTTTAATAAATGTTTTCGAAAAAACATCAGGATACCTTTCGTCACCCTCATAATCCAAATTATAAAAGAAAACTACCTACTCTACCTATATATCATTAGCATTTTTCTAGTATTTCTAAGAACTGCTATTTTTTGTTGAATTTAATGCAATTTTAAAAATAATTGAGAACTTAATTTTAATTTGATCGAAAACCACATTATAAATAAAATTTTTAGCCCGACTTTGAAATGGTGGATGAAGTGAATCAATATTAATTTCAAAAGTCCTATTGATCGGGCCTAAAAATATGCTAGGGCCTAAGGCCCATTCATTCGAAAAGAGTCCCTGCTTTCAATAATCCAAAGTTTGTCACTTCGTTTTTAATGTATGCTAATTTTTATTTTTCCTATTGCCTTCCTCTGCACTTGATATTATATTAGATTTTATTTTCACTCACGCTTGATTTAACTTGTCCTCTGCTCTGTTATGGTATTTTCTTAAATGTTTGCCCGTGTTTAAATTTTGATATAAGTTTATCTCATTTTTTTCTTTGTGGAAAATTACTTTCTCTCGGTATTTGTATAGTAAGTACTAGACTGTGTTCTGTTGCATTAGGTTCTTCATTATAAAGTATATTTTGGATTATTTATTATAAAATCTATTATTGATTTTTGCTCTCTTGAGTTACTGAATGTGTACTTGTACTCTGGTTTATATTTGAATAACATATTGTTTATTCGGAATTCATTTTAGCGATATGTTGCTAATAGTATTTCCAAATTGCTAAATTAAGAGTTAAAATCCCCATTCAAAAAAATTTTATAGATAAGAACTCTAACTACAGAGCTGGATCGCTCGATTTTTTTATTTACCACTATACAACTTCGTTTAGTCTTTCTAGTTTCTGAGGTAGCATTAGGTCTTTACAGGGGGTAGGTAGGGAGGGTGCTGGCCAAACTTTGCCCTGCATTAGTACCGACAGTGATTGCGATCGAGTTACTTAGTTTGTCCGCTCACTGACTCATATAATCATTAAATCATTTAATGGCAAAAGTTATATGTCTGCGTCCGTTGTCACACCCACAACCCAATGACACAGTGTGGTCATATAATTGATTATTACCAAATAAAATAGTTTGTCAATGTGTATTTAGCTACTATTTTTTTTTTGTTATTATCGATGATTTTCAGCAACTACATTTTATTGCGCAATTACTACTTTCAAAATATATTATTTTATATGCAAATTCAAGAGTATTCTTGTATTTTCCAACCAATGTACAATAAAAACCAATCTATTGAATTACTTATTTGAAATCGAAAGCGTAAACATATACTTAAAGAGAGAGATGTTCTTCATTGACATTGAATAATTAATCGTATCCATTGTGCAATTTACTAACTAGTAATTCAATCTAATGAAAATTCCAACAAAATTATCTGTTTTTTTTCTCGATTTGTCACTGCGACTAGAGGTAAACAGCAAAATAAGAAAAAAGTTCCCGATAGATTTTTATGATATTTACCCAAAAAATTACATGGCAGTTCATCAGCATCAGCTGGGCAACTAGCATTACCAATTTGTGGAATAATATAAGCAAATTGCAAGCAAAATGTAGAAACCGCTCGAAAAATTTAGAAAAATTGTTAATTATTGTTATAGGACAATGGTTCTCAATAAGGTTTTGATCATTCTTTTTGTGCCCAGGGATAATTTTGGATGTTTCAGGAAAACATTCCTGTTTTAATCCGAAATTAAAAAAAAAACAGTCAATGGTTTAACAAAAGCGTAGGCACAGTCCTATATGAGAAAAATAGGAATTTTGTCGGGTTCAACGGTTGCTTTTGGCTTAATGGTCTTATATGAGCCTGGACACCTCGGCCTCCGTAAGTCTGGTTATAGTATATTATCCACATGTGCACCCTGATCTTTACTGGTATTAAATTGGCTAGTTGTGGTAGTAATGTATGAATTTTTAAAGAAATCTGCGAATGCATTTGGTATGGTTTCAGAATCCGACAACAGTGTACCCTGAAAATCGGTCATGTTTAGAAGTAATAAGTTATTATTTTGTGAACTCTGAATCAGCCTCCAAAAGTTATTAGGTTGAGACATTAAATTATTTTCTAAATTAATACAGTACTGCTTTTGGGTTAACTTAATACCTTCTCCGTTTAGGTAGATGTTTTGGGGACATAGTTATCACAGTAATAAATCTCATTATAGAATAACTTAGGCAGTATTAATATCACCAGCAGAATCTAAAGCATTCCAGTTAATGTTAAGAAAGCTGTCATATAATATTCTAAGGTCTGATTTTTTAAAGTTATAAAAGATGTTTTCAATGTTACCGCTATTTAGTTTTTTGTTTAATTTGTTTTTAAACTTAGTCAAAAAGGACGGATGAATACCTATTTCTTTAACTAAAAAATCGTGACATCTTTGCACCGTACAGAGATCAGATCTAGACGTGATATTAAGATCCAAGAGCCTTGGTTATTTTCTATAAAATTTATTTGTTTCCAGTCGAAAAATTTTAATAAACGAATCAAATTATTCAGTCTATAGGAGTAAATTACACCTTTTGAATATAAGATATACTCTAAGATGTTAAAGTCTCCCAAGCACCAGTTTGGAATTGTACAGATACGTCAGTGAAGAAATGTAATCAGAGATCCTTTCAAAAACCTCAGAATTAAGCCGCGGCGTGGAATGTAAATTAGTATAATACAGAGATTAGAATGATTAAGTAAGATTCTTACAACTATAATGTCAACAATATTACGCAGATTGTTGGGCAGAACCAATTTTAGGCTAACAACAGGAAAAGGTTGCCTAAGTACCAAAGCAACATCATGTTGTGGAGTATGGAAGAAGAGATTTCCTGTTCTAGCCTATGGAATGATATGAATGAGGAAGAACCTCTATTACCAGAAGGAAGAATTAAATTAGCTCATTGCTATAGGTGAAGCTGAAGACCATCCAGATCTGAACGAAAATAATATTAACAGTCACTTTACAGCTCAGTTGCTAAACGATTATTTTTCTAGACTTTTATTCCAAAAAACTTAAATGAATTAGTGTTTCTAAAATAGTTTATATTAATTTTAAAAATTGATTTATTCTCTTCTATACTCATTTTTGTATTCTTTAGTTAGTAGGTGTGAACCTGGCAACATGGCAAGTCAGCGATAAAATGTACTCTTTCCTTAAATAAAAGTTATTTTTTATTTCAAAAAGGTGTTCTTTATTAATTAATCCGTGAGAGACAAGGTTATTTAACATAAGATTAAAAAATATTCATTTGTCAAACAATTTATTGTAATGTACACTATTCTTTCTTTCTCCATTTCAATTTGTAGTTCTAACAGCTGAAATTTTAATTTTCGCTCATATTCAATGAGTAATTCATCGTACTACTCAGCTAATTCAGACCTTGTTAAGACTTTCACAGGTAACTTTGGCCGACCTCTTGGAGTACAAAGCGAATTACTTTCTTTTGGTTGTGGGGTATCATTTGTTTCTATAATAACAAGAAATAAGGGTAAAAATATGCATTACATAGTGTTCACAGAAGCATGAATATTTTTATACCTGGTACTAAATCATGAAAATGTAAATTAATTACTTCATCATTTATTCCCTTTTGAGATGAAAGACCAGGCTTTTGGTCATCTTGGAAATTGGATAAATTGGGGGTAATTGGCTCCTTTAAATCTGCAGAGATAGACTTCTTCCATGTTGATGTGACCGAAAACAAGCATTTTATGTAAACAGTAATCGGTCCCATGTTCAATATAAAACTTCAGCAAAAACCTTATTTTTATTATTTCTACTTTCCGAACTGCCAATCTCTAGGTTTTAAAGCTCTATCTCTGACATTATTGAACC
>MU182034.1:643720-675317 GCA_016904865.1 Pissodes strobi
TATATTTAATTACTACAAAGTATCGCGTTACTTTTATAGTAACGCCAAATATAATAATAATTATTTTCTTTGGTAACGCGTTAATTTAATAGTAATGCGTTATTTTAACGAAGTAACGATCTACAGTTACTTTTGGAAGGTAACGGCGTTAGTTACTTTTTACTTTTTACAAAAGATAACAAAGTTAGCAAGTAATGCGTTACTTTTAGTAACACGTTACTCTAAAGTAACATTTTTCATTGGTTACTGTCGGCTCTGAGAGAAAAATATTATTTTAGTGATAGAAAAATTAACACACCCGCAAAAGATTATCGTTCTTGTTTTATTATTTTACCATTAGCTAGTCATCATTTCCGCTTCTTTGAACAATCTATAGAAAAAAAAAGGTGAAGAAAGAGCTGAAGAACGTGATGGTCAGTCAAGCACTGCACGACACCCAATTCAAAGTAAAGACAATACATTCCGAAGAACTTACTCAAAATTAGATTGATTTTCTTTGCTGCTTACAGATATATAGGCCCGTACTAAGACATTTATATAACTTGTTCGTTGTTCGTAATTTTATGCAATAAATTTTTTTCTGTAAATATGAAATATCTTAGCGTGTCACAATTAGAATTGTTATTTTATTCTGGGAACTTTATCTTCGATTTTTTCGCATAAATAAAAGACTGCTCTATTGCTTTGTCGACGTTGCAGCAACACTTAACGCCTACCTAAGAATTGGAAGGAATTTTTACAGTAATACCCTTGTAGATATGACCTATATTGTAATGGAGGATTCATGTTTTGCCTTACAAATACAAATGTTTGCCTATTCTCTCCACGTAGAGCCGCTTGCTCCGGCTCCAGGGTGTAAACAGCACAAGTGCTAGTTTAGTGACCCTAACGAAGCTGAAAAACCTAAAGGAAAATGGAAAAAAGGTTTTTCAGCTTCGTTAGGGTCACTAGACTAGCACTTGTGCTGTTTACACCCTGGAGCCAGAGCAAGCGGCTCTAAGTGGAGGGAATAGGCAAACATTTGTAAGGTAAAAGTAATACCCTTATCTCGCAATATGTAGTAGATAGAAAAATCGAAGAATTACGAAAGCGTAGAAGAGCCACGATATTTTTTTGTATCAGACCTTAAACTTAGAATCTCGAAAAAAATCTTAATTCCAACTTTAAACTCAGAATTCAGAGAAAAAGTCTGAATTCAGATCTTAACCTCGAAATTGAGAGAAAAAAAGTCTGAGTTCAGACTTTAACTCTGAATCCGGCAAAAGTCTGAATCCAGACTTTAAATTCTGAATTAAGAGAAAATGCCCGATGCTCAGAAATTAAACTAGGGGAAACCGGGACTAGTTGGTACACTTTACGTTTATTATATTTTTTAAATTAGCAATTGGGATGGAGTTTAGTTGACGATCATATAATCCTTTATTATACTCTTTAGTAACAGATGCGAGCAAGAAATCGAAATATGTTTATTCTTAAGTATAAACAAGTATACGCTCGTGTCACGTGCCCCAACATACCTATCTTGTAAGGTAGAACGGCGCAGTATTTGGGGTAGGTTGGCTTGGAATAAGCAATAAGGAAAAATTCATTTTAAGTTCGAATAATTTTAATCAAAACATATTTGTAATGGGTAAGACGTCGTAGAACAACCTGACAAAATATTAAAGTTAAATGGCACATGAAAGAAACCAGAACATCTCATATAAGTTCAAAGCAAAATAAATTTGAAAAAAATATTGTAAAATAAAGGTAAATTTTCATCATCATCATCAAAAACGATAAAATAAAAAACTTTCAGGTGCAGCGCATTCTTCATGAGTTCACATATTACAAGGAGTGCATTTACTCCGTTTCTCGTTTGGCTTACTTTGTTCAAACTCGTCTCCACACATTAATCAAAAAACATTCAATGCTGTCCTCTTCTTCTGTTTTATTCTTTGGCTTTTCTTTTCTATGATTCTTTTGCTGTTCAGCTGTGCTGCATTGTTTTCTAGAAAAATTGTTTTCACGGTTTTATTTTGTTTTTGATTTAGTTGGTCTTGCATCTTTCTCGGGGGTATCCGGTATTATTGTCCACTTTCTCTAATGTTGATAGTAGGGTTAGCAATTTTCGCGGTGCCTTCGAAAATAGTCTGCTGGTCTCCAGGCTAACAACTTTGTTTGAAGTTATAAATTCTGTTTTACTTGTAAAATGCCCAGCTTTGGGCGCGTTCAAATTATATATTTATTCTTTTTTTCCAGCAGATAACTGATGTATGGGGAACTCGAAAATCGTAAAAGGTCAGTGTTAATCGAATTAGGGCAAAATTGCGCATTTAAGTGCCTAACAATATGCCGTTTAGAAACTGTTAAAATTCCGAGTATTTCCGGAGAAATACTCGAAATATTGAAGAATAATGCTGAAACTGGTGCTACCACAGTGACCAACGTACTATGTTTTTGAGATGTAATTCGTTCTATTTGCTTCTCCCCTTTTCTGGAGGCAATATAATCTGATTTTTGAAAAGTTTTAATCCTAGTTTCGTCCATATTTCACATGAGGGACCAATACTTAATGGGTCAAGTACAGATTTAAAAAAAATAGCTATGGTATTTTTTTTTAATTAATATCCTAGCTAGACTCATAGTTTCAGGACATCGGAAAGAGAGTCTTAAATGTATTTGAAAATATGATGTAAACGAATTTGGGCCAGCAATTTGATTTTTATGCCGGAATCTCGGAAATTTTTAATTTAAATCCATCGCGCACTGATATGCAAGTTTATTTACCTGTTGGACTGATAAGCCATGGTAAATACCTGAAGATTTTTTAATTTAAGCTTCCAAAGTATAACGCTGCTCTTTTGTCTAATGTTTAAAATGTATCCTACGGCAGAGCTAGCAGTAACGAAAAAAAAAACGTTACTTTACAGTAACGAGTTACTTGCAATTTCGTTACCTTTTGGATTGAGTAAAACATAACTGTAACGCCGTTACTTTTGAAAAGTAACTGCACGTCTTTACTTCGTTAAAGTAACGCGTTATTATAAAAGAAACCCGTTACTATAAAAATAACGCATTACTTCAAAAGTAACGTGTTACTTTTAAAGTAAAGCGATGCTCTAAAAGTACACGTTGTGTTGAAGTAACTCGTTATTTCCACTGCAAGGTGGATCATCGATGTTTTAATAGAAGATATTGAAATAAACCACTCAAAACACTAATAATAATAATAACGTTATATTATCCGAGTCGTTGTGTTTTTAACTTGCTCATTACTATCTCCACTATTTTCCCCAGGGTTAAAAAAAACTAACTAACTACTTTACCTATAAGTATTTTTACAGCCTGGGTGATAGTGAAAACATCACTGAGACGTTGAATAATTTAAGAAAAATGCGCAAGTCTTGTGTTACCAACTTAAAACTTAAATAAAAAAAAACAGTAGTCTGTTAGTTTTGGAAAATCTTATTGTTTTTTGCATTTTCTGGGTATCCAGTAAGAATCGAAGCAATACAAATGTTTGAATTTTGAATAAAAGAAAATACCGATTGCTTAATTTTTTTAATACTTTTATTGGAAAATAAGATGTTTTCACTGCGTTGGCACGTTTGGCACTGACTTCGTATCTCGTATCTATTTGCAAGATATTGTGTACTGTAGAACGCGCCTCTGCTCCGCTCTAGTTGGCTCTGTAGGTATACAAATCCAAGAACTTTGTTTATTTATTTGTTTTTGTATTTATTTGTGTGTTATAAGATTAAGAGTTAGAAAAGTTTAAATTACAAAAGTTAAAGTATTTTCCTTACCCTAAACGGTTAGAATTTGTCTTTGGATACAACAAATGAACATCTTATATTTGATTAACAACAAGTTGTGTTTTTTTTAAAGGAACACCCTGAATATTATCGCATTTTTGGATTTCTTCTTATATTCTTAAAAAACAGTTGAAGAACATCTTACATGATTTATATCTAGAATTTATGTAGAAATCAAAAAATGCTATATAATGTTCAGGATTCAGAATGAGCTTTTAAATTCAAAATGCATTAAATTAAATTACAAAATAAATAATTTCCAATGCTACGAAAATTTTATTATATAGGGAGGCCTAAAAGATGGTATTTTATTTTACTTTTAAATATTTATTAAAAAAAAATATGTGCCTCACCTTTATAAGCACACAACTGAAGTGAAACTTCCGAAAGAGATATTAGGAGTCGAGTTTTTATATTTTTTAAAGCTTTTTTCGTCAACTTTTGCCCCCGGTTTCCACACTTTCTTTTCTTTCCTTTTTTGCCATCCCCGACCTCGCAGCGCAACTCCTTCACCTTATTTTTCGCCGAAAACTGCGCTTCTCTAACATTTTTTTAATTATCTTTGTTTAATTTCGTTTTATTATGCTTTTATTATCTTTCCGAACAATTTTTTACGTTTTTTTTATTTTTTCCCATTTTTTCGAAAATTTGTGGGTATCCGTGGTGTTGGAGGTATAATTAATATAGCAACTTTAAAATCTAAGCGTTATTTTCGAATAAAAGTAACTGTAAAGTAACTCGTTACTTTTTTCAAGTAACGATCCCAGTTCTGTCCTACGGTTACATGAGCAAGGTTTTCATTTTGAAGATCCTCAAGATTTACCCCTGAGCAAAACCGAATTATTGTCTTCTTCTGGATCTTCCGTTTATTAATCATTTATTAACTTCTTTGGTAGCTTCAATCATGATATCTTTAGTAGATTTTCCTCATCGGGTTTTTCTTTGATAGTTTCACATTTTGAATTACATCTGCCCCGTTATTTCTGTTTTTTGTCTGAATTCAGAGTTTTAGTTCTGAATTTAGACTTTTTCTACGAGTTCAGAGTTTAATGCCTAAAAAATTAGGGTTTTTCTCTGACGTCTAAGTTTAAAGTCTGAAATTAGAAAAATTAAATCTATCGTGGCCCTTCTAAGCTTTCGTAAAGGCGCATATTCCTGGTCCAGCTAAATTTGATAGGGTTTTGGAGTTTCTTTTAACCATCAAATATAGCGATGCCCTCTTTTTGATAATACTCTAAGTATCATGAGAGTAGATTTATTTACTGTAATTGCCCCTGTCAGTTTTCAGGAAGACATTAAAATTTGCCCAAACATCGGCAAAACCAATAAAGCAAGTAAATTATTTATTATTATTATTATTATTATTATTATTATTAATTTTATAATAATTATTATTATAACCACCAAACTTCACGCACGTTCTTCATTCCTCCCAATTCGCAGTTTTTGTGCGAATTTACGTACAATTTTTCAATGTAGAAACGCTGTGCTTAAAACGTAAGAAGGCGTGTGAAAGTAGACTGATACAGTAGCGGTCAGAGTGTAAACCAAGTCATTATCATTGAACTTGAAAAAGCTAAGCTCAAATCCGAAAGGATCCCTGTCTCAGAAAAGAAGGGATAACTAAGAAAATTCTATTTTTGATTTGGCGCGTGTACGATTGTACTCAGTGGCTCAGTACCGACAACTGATACCTATCTATTACTTGTTCGGCATCCTGTGCGTATCTCGTGCGTGACTAAAAAAATGGTTAGTTTGTGATTTAGAATAGTGTTTTCTAGGATAAGCAAATTTTGGTAAACTAAACTAATCCAAACACTATAGATAAAACATAATTCGATTTTAATTATGTGCATTGTCTTCATTCAATTGAATATTTCTCCATGTCCATTGTCGATAAAACTATCAACTTATAATTTTTAAGCATCTTCTGCCCATGTGCATTTTTTATCATTTCAATGCAGTAGTTATAATGAATTACTATTATGAAACTTTATCAGATTGTTTTTAGCCAAAAACTAATTGTCTACCTTTTTCTGTGTTAATCATTTTTCAAATGTATATCTAAACGAAAAACTACAATAGAAATGGTTGAACAACCGTACGCATTTTCAAGATAGATCAATAGCTAATTACATTAGTTCATTAGTATACCTATTTTGAGGTGTTAAATACATATATTAACCAAAAAGACAAGAATAATGTCAGTGTTAATGTTTTGCCATGAATATTATATAAAGATTAATTTCACCTATTCATAAATCAGGTGACAAGAGAGGTGTTGCAAATTATCGACCGATAAGCATAATTAGTGCCGTAGCAAAATTGTTTGAAAGTATTATTACTTAACAACTTATATTGAAATGAAACATTCCAAAAAGTCAAGAGAACTGGTGCTTGGTGCTGTACACAGACTTCTCAAAGGCATTCGATAGCGTTATTCACAGAGCCATGATCTTAAAAAGGGCGTAAATACGATATTATAGATTATTAAGTAGTTATGGAGGATTAAGTATGTCGGGGTTTGGAACCTTCTGCAAAATGCACTAAAACAGAGTTTTATCCACAATACCGGAACAGAATGATTGCACTAGAGCAATATTTCTGTTTCGGTATTGTGGATAAAAGTCCGTTTTAGTAATAATCGAGGATTAAGGGTCTGTATGGTTTTCTTCAGAATCCGCCATATTATTTAATCTTATTATTGACGCATATTGTTCAACGTTTTCATTTTTTTTGGGTAAGTTGCTCGTCTTCATGATTATGTTAAAATTCATTCAGGTCCTATATGTGTGTTCTTCATGGACACGTTCTTTTGACAGTCTGCCAATGGGCTCTGCATCATTATCATGATCGTCGTTTTGTAATGACAACTAGAGAAACCTGGCATACATACAGGGTGTGTCATGGGTCATGGGGAACTGTGATCGATCGATATATGGAATAGTTATTTATGCAACAAGTGAGTAAAGTCACCCTTCTTTATGAATGGGACATTATGACAATACCATGAATGGTACTTTACACTGTGTAGCATACAAAATTTCTTCTACTATCGAAAAATTTATGAAAAAATAAAAATATTATTAAATTAATTTACTGTATTAAAAAGGTATATTTTACGAATCTTAGAGAGTGCGTGAAGTGAGTATTACGCACGGTAGTAGAAAAAATAATATACGGAACAAATTTCAAAAACTTGGATCGGTGGTTTTTTAATGTCAGTAAAATCTAGCTAAATAAAATGTTTACAAGTATCTGGTTCATTTGGTTATGCCGAAAGTCGGCACGAATTTTCTTAATTCTAGAGAGAAGGAGTATAAGAAGTATTACCTATATTTATGAATTCTGCGAAATAATTTTTAAATACATCCAGCCAAAAGTAAATTGTATATAGTCAGAAAACTAGTTTTTCTCCGATTGACAGCAAATATTAATTTTGCAGGCACATATCAATCAGCAAAGTATTACTTTTCCTGTCCAGGCAGCAAAGTAAGTACTTTGCTGCCTAGGCAGCAAAGTGATTAGTCTCCATGGGAATAAAACGTTTGACATAAGTTGTCAAACTATAATTATTATGGACATATACATTTCCATAGCAACCAACCGTTCCAACAATTGCGATTTCTATCAAATTTTGTCTTAATTTATAACTACAGGAAAAATAAAAAGATTGTGGGAATTGGAATAATTTGCAAATATACAATATACATATATCATTATAAACAATCGGAGAAAAAATTATATGTTCAACTCGGCAGCAAAGTAGATTGACTGCCTTAGCTGAATTCCTAGCCTCGCTACGCTCGGCTATGAACTATCAGCCGCGGCAGTCAATCTACTACTTTGCTGCCTAGTAAAACAAATAACTATTAATGGAAATATTAGGATTTTGCTTATTCTAACATGGAATAGGCTGTTCAAGAAGTATTATATTTTTGAATTCTATGAAAGCAATATTTTTAAAAAGAAGCAGTCAAGACCAATTTTATAAAGCGCGAGTCAGAAATCAAGATTCATTGAAAGAGCTCGTGAACCTGATAATAGTTGTAAAGAAAATTCTTCCGGTTATACCGGAAGTTGATACGAATTTTGTTAACATGGAATACGCAGTATAAGGACTGTAATATTTTTGCATTCTACGAAAGCAATCGAGAGCGAATTTTATGAAGTGCCAGTCAGAAATCTGCATTATTTTAAAAAGCTGGTGAACCAGACCATAGTTGTAAATAAAATTCTTCCGGTTATACCGGAAATCGTTACGAATTTATTTATTCTAACCTGGAATACGCTGTATAAGAAGACTTATATTTTGGAATTCTTCGAAAGCAATCAAGCAAATATTTTATGAGGTACAAGTCAGATATCTGCATTAATTTAAAAAGCTCGTGAACCAGACCATAATTATAATTAAAATTCTTCTGGTTATACCGGAAATCGATACGAATTTGCATTTTAGATATATGGTATACGCTGTATAAGAAGCATTATAATTTTCAATTCTACGAAAGTAATCAATGTCATATTCTATGAAGTGCGAGTCAGAAGTCTGCATTAATTTAAAGAGATCGTGAAGCAGACGATAGCTGTAATTAAAATTCTCTCAGTTATACCGGAAGTCGTTACGAATTTGCTTATTCTAGTATGGAATACGCTGTATAAGAAGAATTATATTTTTTAATTTTATGAAAGCAATCAATGGCAAATTTTATGAAGTGCGAGTCAGAAGTCTGCATTAATTTAAAGAGCTATGAAGACCATAGTTGTAACTAAAATTCTCCCCGTTATACTGGAAGTCAATAGGAATTTACATATTCTAACATGGAATACGCGGTATAAGAAGCATTATATTTTTAAATTCTACGAAAGTAATGAAGGGCAAACTTTATGAAGTGCGAATCAGAAATCTGCATTCATTTAAAGAGCTCATGAACCAGACCATAGTTGTAACTAAAATTATCCCCGTTATATAACTGAAGTCAGTTTGAATTTGCATATTCTAACATGGAATACGCTATATAAGAAGCATTATATTTTCAAATTCTACGAAAGCAATCAAGGGCAAATTTTATGAAATGCGAATCAGAAATCTGCATTAATTTAAAGAGGTCGTGAACCAAACCATAGTTGTAATTAAAATTTTCCTGGTTACACCGGAAGTCGATACGAATTTGCTTATTGTAACATGGAATACGCTGTATAAGAAGCATTATATTTTTGAATCCTTCAAAAGCAATCAAGAACAAATTTTATGAAGTGCGATTCAGAAATCTGCATTAATTTAAAGAGCTCGTGAACCAGACCATAGTTGAAATTAAAATTCTCCGGTTATACCAGAAGTCTATACCAATTTGCTTATTCTGACATGGAATACGCAGTATAAGAAGTACTCTATTTTTGAATTCTACGAAAGCAATCAAGAGCAAATTTTATGAAGTTCAAGTAAGAAATCTGCATGAATTTAAAGAGCTCGTAAACCAGATCATAGTTGTAATTAAAATTCTACCGGTTATACCGGAAGTCAATACGAATTTACATATTCTAACATGGAATATGCTGTATAAGAGGCATTATATTTTTAAATTCTATGAAAGCAACCAAGGGCAAATTTTATGAAGTGCTAGTCAGCATTAATTTAAAGAGCTCGTGAACCAAACCATAGTTGTAGTTAAAAGTCTCCCGCGTATACCGGAAGTCGATACGAATTGGCCTATTCTAACATGGAATACGCTGTATAAGAAGTATTATATTTTTTTACTAAAGCAATTTTAACTGGAGGCAGTCAAGAGCAAATTTTCTAAAATGCGAGGCAGAAATCTGGATTATCAGACAAAAGTTGTAATTAAAATTTTTGCGGTCATAAGGAAAGTTGATACGAATTTGCTTATTATACATGAAATATTGTTGTATTTCTTAATTCTACGAAAGCGTTTTCTATACAGAGCACAGAGCCAGTCATAAGCACATTTTATCTGGATTAATGAAAATAGCTCGGGAACTAGGCAATAAATGTAATGCAAATTTAGTGCTGTGCATGTAGTTGATCATTGCTGTAGTAATTGCGTTGTTGCTAATTTTCCTGTTTTTTCGGATATATGCAATTAATTTTTTTAAGAACATACCTTGTACTTCATGTTCTAGGAAGAGGAAATTTTATTCCTAATCCCCAATGGATAGAAACAAGAAATTTCATGTCCACGTTCCTGATTTAATTCCAATGGACTTTTTATGGGATGATCTTAAAAATATAGTGTAAACAATTCGGACAGAAATAAATAAATAATTGATTTTACTTTCTGTTCTATCAAATACATCTTAATGTTACTTCTGCTACTAAAATTTCTTTACAAAAACCAGAATTGACACCCTATATAAACTTAATGAAAACTAGTCATTTGGCTGACCTAAAAACGAAGTAGTTCAAAGAAAACTCGTAGGTATAGCACTAATATTCCTAATAAGATAAAAACCTTTTAGCTATTTTCAAAAAAATCTTAATATCAATTTTCCGTACGACATCAAGAAATACGAGAAAATCGATGTTAAAGAGAAGCATGCAGAAAATCATCAAAAATTCTCAAGATATCCATACTTCGGCTTTGGCATTTTTATGAGTGAATAGATAGATTTATTTTGGAAAATTTGAATGAATACGTCTTCCAATACTTTGACATGACGTTTGCGTTAAAATAATAATATGTTGATTTCATTGCATGAAATCTATCTGAAACCTTTTCGAAGATGAAAAATGGGGCAGGATCAGATATTTCGGAAATTGTTTGGAGATTAAGTGCAATTTCTATCTATTTTATGGCAGATTGCAAGGTAAAATTTAATTTTCAGGCACATCGGTCCGTATATATGGTCTTTGTAGTAAGTAAGTAGAATCATTTGCCTGAAATCTCATTTAAAACGATTTGGCTACGAAAAAGGGTCAGGATCGGAGGATTTGAACATTTTTCAAGCGAAAAGCAGCAGTTTTACCGATTCTATGGGAGATTTCGCGGTAGAATTTTATATTAAATACCGAAATTTATGCCACATTCAAAATATTTGTTCATATTGCAATTGTTCGGATTATTTCTTCCATTTTTCTATTATTTATTAATTTTATTGCTCATATAATCTAGGACTTGATAGGTAAATGCTATTTCTTATACAGTTTTTGATGCTCTTTTAACTTTTCACTTCCTTCGTGCGGTCTGAAGCACACACAGTTTTTTTTTGTTAACAAAACTTCGTAAAATTGACCAAAAAAATAGAACATATTTTATTTGCGTGAATAACCCAAAGTTCACGCAATATTTCTCGTGAATTTGTTTTACACTTATCGATTATTATTTTAGTCGCAAAATGATTTCATAAATTAATTCACCATTAAATTGTCCGTGAAAAACTAGCCTTATAGTTATATGATTCCCTACATTTTAAATATAGTTTCTAGACACTTTCGGCAAGTTTGAATTTTGTTTAACGTCGCCTAAAAAAGGATTTTCTTAATAACATTTTAATGCATGTTGTCTCTTTCAATGTATACTATTTTTCAACTAAATGAATATTCTTATTGTTTAGTGTTAATTTTTTGTTAAATTGAGTATGTATTTTGTAGATAGCAAACCAGCATTTTCTTTTTAATTTAATACATGCATTTTTCATATATCGATCGATGCAGTTCCCATATTAAAATATATGTTTTGGAATCCTACTTTTAATTTGCTTCTCACGTTAGGTATGTTGTTTAAGTCTTTCTTATGTACAGCTTTTCTCATTTTACTTTTTCTCGTAAATTTTATTATCATTTGAGGAAACGTATAATAAAATGAGCACCCCTTCCCTACCGTATTTTGAATCCATTTGAAGACCGAAAATATCCACTTCCCGGTTAACTGTATATTGAAAGCAATTCATAAATTTTAAAAAAAATATATATATATTATTATTTTGATATGTGTTTAGGCATACTACAATGCTTTTGCCTGCCTAACAATTCTCTAATGATCAGTTTCCTGATCTGGTGGTATTATTGTTTACAAATTAATTGATTATACTCTAACCATTCTATCAAATACTTTTAATGTTACTTATACTGCTACAATTTCTTTACAAAAAGCAGAATTGACACCCTATGTAAGCTTAATGAAAACTAGCCAGTTGGCTGACCTAAAAACGAGGCAGAAAACTCATAGGGTTAGCACTAAGCCATATTTCTCTATTTAAAATAAAAACCGGAAAATACCTAATTTTTTTAGAGATGCAACTCGTTGAAGAACATGTCTCTTCATACCATTACAATATTATACATTTCAAAAGCCCCGAAACCGGTTCATTTAATACAAATTTGAATCTAAATGACCCAATTTTTCAACAATGGTGTGGTCATCGTATCCTTATTACTCCTTACATAATCTTAGAGACGAGTGAAGTACGACATGTTTCGAGAAATACGGTTTGCGTACGCATTATTACAGAATAAAAAGCATGCAACTTCTCCTTTTACTTTCAATGCTAATAACTGTAGCATGTAGCAATGGGAATTTAAAGACGTGTCATGCAATGAATATTTTAGGATTGCAAACAATACTGTTGCCAAATGCCAATGCATAGAGTCATCTTATATATACTTTTATATTTAAAGATACAAGAATATCAATCAATTTTACTATCATAATTAAATTCAGATTTGAAGTAAAATTATGTGTTAATACTTGGGCGACTAAAGGTGGAAGAATACAGATCAAAACACGTGTTAATGTAAATTAAAAACAATAAATCAAACAAACCATAATTTGCTTTAAGACACATCACAAAAAAATACCATTTATGACCTTCCAGTCATAGAAAAACATATCCCTAGCGTTCTTAAACTGACATTTAAATGATCCAACATGTTTTTATACCGGGTGTCAAAAAATCTTGGTTTTGGCTAACATCTCTGGAAGTAGTAAAGATAAATCGACCAAAGTCTAGGGATATTTTATGTGCACAAAATTGTACTTTTGTACCAGCTACTTATTTTACTAGGCACGTCTTACGTAGGATAGCTCCGGGGGTTGCACTTAAAATTTAACTACTATTTTCTTTATCATCTTTAAGTCCTAAGTCTTTAAACTGCCAGAACTAAAATGGCGAGATATTAAAATATCACGATTTAATTTATTTAACAAAAATGTTTGTTGCAATAGTTCGTGTTAGCAGAATTGATTTTTTAGCATATCGAATTCAGTTTTTGCATTTCGGAGGTATTACATTACGATCTTTTCCAATGTGTATTTTCCTTCGCTTGTCCTTGATATAATTACTATGTAGTTTCCGTGAAATCTACTTATCGGCACGAACTGTTTAGATGTAAAAAAGGTCTGACTCATCCCTTTCAATCGCCTGGGCTCTGCGTTCCTCAAGTTACATCATTCCGTATTTCGTGCTTGTCGATATCGAACAAAATTTGTGCAAGTCGCAGTGAAACGTGAGTGTTTTAAATAGTAAAAATGCCAAAAAGGGCTCATTCGCCTAATAGGGACAAGTCTAAGAAAATTAAACGACTAAAAAGGCAGATGTTAAAAATGCAGGCTCAATTAAGCAAAATTGTGACTAGTGAATCCTCTTCCTCGTCTGAGAATTCATCTGACTCGTCAGGTAGGATTAAATTATTAAGCAAAAGCATTGTTTATTAAATAATGGTATAGCAATACAGAGTTTAGTACAAGAAAAGGGATGACGTGCGTCATTCCCTTTATACTAGACAGACCTAGATCGTGCGATCTTTCAGGTTGATTAAAGGTAACGTGCGTTATCCTTTATTTTAGCAAATCGTGCGATTTGATTTAGTTTTCAAGGTTGCTTAGGCCTGTAGAAAACAAAAAAGGAAGAAAAAAGGAGAACATGTTTTTTCTTTCTTCCAGTTTCAGACGAAAGTGAACCTGAGAGTCAGACCCTCGCCCAAGCTGAGCAAGTTGAACAACCTCGGGATCCAGAGTTAATTACGCTTGAGAATTTTAACGTTCTGGGATCCAAACTGGACTCGGAGGAAAAATTAGGAAGCCCAATTCATGATGAAATTGCAATACGTTGGAATACATATTTACAAAAAGGGTTGTCCAAGGACCAGCGTGAAGAATTAATATCAAAATATAAACTTCCGTCCAACTGCAGGGCCCTGTTGCCGCCGGAAATAAATAAAGAAATCCAACCATGTTTAACAAGACCAGCGAGTGAACATGATAGATTTATGCGGGCTTTACAATCACAGCTAGCTCATGGATTGGCCGCAGTAGGAGCGGTTATCGAAAAGATGTTACCAGATGCAGTGCAATCTGAGAACATGAGATACTTGGCGGACGCCTGTCAATTGTTTAGTAATGTACATCAGGCTATTTCAACTCACCGCAAATTTAAAATAACTCCGTTTTTAAACGAGGACTGTAAGAAGGTGTCAGGCACCTTAGAAATCGACGAATTTTTATTTAATAAAGATTTCGCGGAAGCGGTGAAAAACGAACAGGCAGTTAAAAAAGCTAGCGTCGACTTTAAAAAGAAAACTTGGCAACCAACAAATTTGCCAGGACCATCTGGAATAAAATCAACATCAAATCAATATTTAAACTATCAGCGTACAAAATACAAGGGGAGGCTGAAGGAAAAAGTGAGGGAGGAGAGAAGACCATCAGATCATTACCGGAAACAAATAAGAGACCCCAAGAAGTACTACCGCCGAAAGTAAATGAAACTGAAAAGGTAAGCTGTTATGCAGGCAGACTTTCGAAATTTTTACCATCATGGAAATTAATAACACAGGACCGGGCGGTCCTGGGTTGGGTTTCAGGAATGAAAATTCCTTTTTCCTCAAAACCTAGACAATTTTTTGAACCCACAGTTAATATTCCAAAGTCTCTTTTTACAGAATATAAAAATTCTGTTAGTGAATTATTAAAAATAGGCGCTATTGAAAATTGTCAGCCACTACAAAAACAGTTTATATCTTCTTATTTTCTGATTAAGAAACCTAACGGCTCATACAGGTTTATATTAAACTTAAAAGGTCTTAACAAATATATTGATGCCCCTCATTTTAAATTAGAAGATCATAGGACGGTTTTAAAACTCTTAAATCAAAACTGTTATCTTACGAAAATAGACCTAAAGGATGCATATTTTTTAGTTCCGATGAACCGGAAAGATAGGAAATATCTAAGATTTAAATTTGACAATTGTTTATATCAATTTAAGTGTTTACCATTTGGCTTAAATTTAGCACCGTTTGTTTTTACCAAACTGCTTAAACCTATCGTAAAAAGACTTCGCCTTATGGGCATAATTACAGTTTTTTACCTGGATGATATTCTTATTATAGGTAACAATGAGATAGAATGCGAAATAAATACCGAAAAAACACTTGATTTATTAAATAGTTTAGGTTTTATTATAAACAAAATTAAAAGTACATTGACTCCCGTGCAGGAGTTAAAATTTTTAGGTTTCATGTACAATACAACTAACATGCGCATCTCACTTCCAGATGATAAAATATCAGCCGTTAAGAAACAAATTTTAGAGTTTAAACATAAAAATAAATGCACAATAAGAAATTTTGCACAGTTAATAGGTAAATTTGTATCCTCCTGTCCGGCAACAGATTATGGGTTTATTCATGTAAAACCTTTTGAACGCATAAAACATATTTGTTTAGGCGGCAATCCCAATAACTATCATAAAAGAATGACAATTCCAATATTTTTAAAGCAGGAATTAGAATGGTGGTATAACAACATAGGCCTAGGTCGGAATATAAAACCGACGTGTTTTTCCCTCGAAATCTTCTCAGATGCTTCGCAGACCGGCTGGGGAGGGTTTTGCGATGGTACAAGGTGTCATGGTTTTTGGAACAGACAGGAACTTAAGATGCACATAAATTTTTTAGAAATTAAAGCTGCTTATTTTGCATTGAAGTCACTAACAAAGGAAAAACAAAACATAAGTATATTATTAAGAATCGATAATCAAACCGCAATATCATGCATTAATCGGGGAGGAAGTGTCAAGTATACATACTTAAATAAAATAACTGCTAAACTTTGGGAATGGTGTGAGAAAAACCGAATTTTAATTTTTGCAAGTTACATTCCTTCAACAGCTAATACTGAGGCAGACAGAGAATCGAGGTTGCTGAGAATTGATACTGAATATGAATTAAATATGAAGGCATACAAAAATATTGTGCAGATATTTGGGTTCCCTGAAATAGATTTATTTGCCACTAGACTTAACAAGAAATGTAAAAAATATATTTCATGGTATCCTGACCCAGATTCATATACTATTGATGCATTTACCATAAGCTGGTCAGGGTATTTTTTCTACGCGTTTCCCCCTTTTTCAATCATAGCAAGAATTCTAGAAAAAATTATTCAGGAAAAGTCGACGGGAATCATGGTTGTACCTTATTGGCCTGCTCAGCCTTGGTACCCAATTTTTGTTAAATTATTACTAGAAAAACCGATTTATTTTAGCCCGGCAAGAGACTTAATGATCTCTCCTTTCAGAGAGAGTCATCCACTCCACCTCAAACTTTCCCTGGTGGCAGGGAAGTTATTCGGCGGTCTTTTCTGAAGAGAGGTGTACCAGAAGCGGCCATAGAAGTAATAACATCCTCCATAACAGAAGGGACCCTAAAACAATACACAGCTTGTTTTAAGAAATATTGGTTTTTCTGCACGAGTAATCAAAAAAATCCTGCAGAATACAACTTAGAAACATACCTGGCTTTTTTATCAGACGCACTAAACAAGGGACAGTCTTTTTCGGTATTAAATTCTTATAGGTCTGCCCTAAATTTAATATTTAATCCTAATTGTTCTAGAGATGAAAAGATTGTTAATAGATTCTTAAAAGATGTTTCTAGGTTACGTCCACCTACCCCAAAATATGAGTTTACTTGGAGTCCCGATCCACTCTTAAAATATTTAAGTGAATTATACCCGCTTGAAAATCTAAAACTAGAGTTTTTAAATTACAAACTTGTCACACTCCTAGCACTAACATCAGCTAGCAGAGTGCAAACACTATCCTTAATAAAAATTGAAAACATACAAATTTTAGAGGATAAAATTGAAATTAAAATACCTGACAGAGTTAAAACATCCGCACCCGGTAGGCCTCAACCTCTCTTAATTTTTCCCTATTTTAGAAGTAAACAGGAATTATGTGTGGCATACACTATTGAATTTTACTTAAATAAAACTGCATCTATTCGTAACAAAGAACAAAACCTAATCCTTACGCATAAAAAGCCAATTCACTCGGCAACTTCCCAAACAATAAGTCGTTGGATTAAAAAAACGCTACATATGGCAGGAATAGATACAACAAAATTCTCAGCACATAGTGTACGCCATGCATCAACTTCGGCGGCCTATCGAGCGGGGGTAGACATAGAAAAAATTAAGAACACGGCAGGATGGACACCTTCGTCAAATACGTTCTTTAGATTTTATAACAGGCCGGTGAAGGAACTAAATAACTTTGCAGACAAGGTTCTTCAGTTAGGTAGTTAATAGAGTTTTGCTATTAGCCCTAGGTTGTTATATTAATATAGTTATATTATATTGTAAAGTTCTATTAATTCTATAATGTTACAGTATTATATGTTATATTGTTAAATGTAATTATTAAAAATAAGTCATATATACATAAGATAAATATGCCATGCAAATCTAGATATTAATTAATATTATGCCTATTATCAGTACTAGGCATTATAGGTAATATATAGTTCAGTTGGAAAAATTGCTATTTTGCTCCAAACATCTACATAGTAATTATATCAAGGACAAGCGAAGGAAAATTTAAAGGTTAATCGACTTACCTTAAGGAAGATTAATCGGAATTTTCCGAGCTTGTCCGTAGATATAATTACCCAACCCACCCCAATTTCCCAGTTGTTAGCAATTTTTCCTGCACTTCAACGGAATGATGTAACTTGAGGAACGCAGAGCCCAGGCGATTGAAAGGGATGAGTCAGACCTTTTTTACATCTAAACAGTTCGTGCCGATAAGTAGATTTCACGGAAACTACATAGTAATTATATCTACGGACAAGCTCGGAAAATTCCGATTAATCTTCCTTAAGGTAAGTCGATTAATCTTTAAAAAGATATCGTTTACAGCTAAATTTCTAATTAAATATCGTACTTTAATCATGGTTCTATGGGCACCTGCATAGCTGAGCTGGGAGATTTAACGAGGCTTTTCCTGATAGAGCAATTTCTTGCCTTGGGGGAAAAAATGTAGTGTGCAAATACACATGCATAATCATTTGACAATTAAAATTGAAAATTGGCAACTGGGTTCAGTGATTGTGAGGCCACAGTAGTCAGTTCAAGCAGGTGTTGAAGTTGAAGGTGCCAGTAAATCAATAATTCGTTAAATATTAAAAAAAAACAAACAAATTTCACCCCTATAAAGCTCAGCATCGTCCAGGGTCGAATTTGCGAAATGATGACACTAGCTCCTAGCTCAGGTACTATAATTTTTGGGGCCTTAGAAAACGTAACAAATGAAAATTTGTTATGAGTATTATGATATGATGAAAAAATGTTTTGTCGAAGCCGCTAGTGTGCAAAACAAAACCTTCAATTCAACTTTCATTATCATTTAAATATTCAATATCAAAATACAATATAGGTACGTCTAATATTACTTCAGTGTTCTAAGGACAAAAATCAGACCTTTTTTTCATATAATCATTAGTCGAAAAATATTTTCTAAGGCTTTTGCTACCCTCCAGAGTGATTTTTATGGATGCCCTTTTGTTCATCTCGATAATGTTCTCCGTTTTTAGTATAGCCTTCATAAAAATTGAGACCTACGCTATACTGCTTACAGGAGTAGTATTAATACAAATAGGTAGTTTGTTTAGTAAACCCTGAATACGAAATACGTTTTATTATGATTTTGAAAGCGACTTTAATCGGCATCGGTGAATCTTACATTGGCGTAGCCAAAGAGGGCGATTGACTCCCGATGATGACTTAATGGAAATGAATAGAAAAATTATTTTTATGACACCCTATACCTGTAACATTTATTCGTTGAGCAAATTTTTCGAAAATTATACCTATTATACCTGTTTAAAATATCTAAAATATAAATTAAGTTTGCAATAATTGCAATGCATTAAAAAGAAGTATATTATTGTAATTTTTTTTAAATATGAAATTGAGTCGACCGTTACTTGATCATACACTAGTAATTGAAACTGTTTCTGATTTTCACTAATTTTTTAATTTATTCACACAACATGTTTCATTGCACGGCATCTTTCTCATGTGACTAGGTATAAATACCGTTAGACTAAGGTACAAGAAGGAACAACGAGGCGTCAGAGATTAAATAAATAATATTTGACGCCTCGTTGTTCCCTCTTTTGTACCTTAGAGTAATGTTATTTATACCTAGTCACCTGACAAAGTTGCCGTGCAACGAAACATGTTGTGTGGATAAATTTAAAAATTAGTGAAAATCAGAACCAGTGTTTCAATTACTAATGTATTTTTTTTTTCATTTTACTGGTAAATCAGGCGGCGATGCTCCCCGTGTTGGAAAAGTGAGGCGTGATGTGCCGGTCTTTTGACCTGATTGTGTCAGTATTGGACCTTTCATTAAATTAAAAAAAAAAAATAGAGCAAATAACATCAATGTTTTTATTAGTAATAATAATGATTCTAGGAAAAAAACACCCTCTAAATGTTTGCACACTCTCCCCCTCCCCCTCCCCTCAAAAATTAATAAAAAAACGGCTAAACCCCTGCGCTCAGCTTGATGACAACTCAGCCCAGTATACTAGGGATTCTTACATAGCTTTTGTTTGTTCCTAATCATAATACCCTACGGGAAAAATGTTTATATGATAAAATCGTTGATGCGATATACACAAATTCCCCTTCCCTCCCTTTTACAACACCCATATGCACCAACCAAGACCTAATAGCTGCGCCCTTTTGATCCGCCCTTATAACTTGACTACACCACTATAAACTAAAAGCTCTTTTTTCCATAAGATCGTAAAAATCTATATTTTCGATTGGATATTTAAAAAAACAATAAGCATTCAAAAAAGGGCCCGCTCTATATGTAACCCCTATGATTGGAATTTTAAAAAAATATAGATTCACATGATTCCCTTGTGCGCCCAAAATGTATAAAATTCATAATGGTTCTAAAACATAGAACGCCCCCTTAAATGTTTGTATACCCTCCCCTCAACTTTAAAATGAAATAAAAAGACCGGCTACGCCACTGCGCCCAGCTCGACGACAACCCGGCCCAGATACCAGGGTTTTATTAATTTTTTTTGTATATTCCTAAATTACGTATAAAGTGTGTAACAACACCTATATGCCCCAACCAAGCCCTAATAAATTTGCCACTGCACCCTTTTGATCCGCCCTCAAGACCTGGCTACACCAGTGTAAACCAAGAACTCCTTTTTTCCCTAAAAAGCATTGAAATTTCGTCATTTTAATTGGATATTTAAAAAAACTATAAACATGCAAAAAGGGGCCATTTTTAATCTGGGCCCTCTCCATATGTGACGCCTATGGTTGAAATTGAAAAAAAAATACGTATAAGATGCGCTATGGCGCCCAAAGTTTATAAAAATCACCAAATTTCCTAATTTTATTTAACACGGTTTCGGAAAAAATGCGAAAATAGTACTTAGGAAGTATTTTTCGACTAATGTTCAGATGAACATTTTTTCTTATTTTTTGCCCTAACACACTAGAAAAATATGGTCCCCTAATTTCGCAACATTCTGTATGCTTACTTTAATGCAACAATTATTGATCAAGTAATACATAAAAAAAAACGTAGCCTATATCCAGGAAACCCGTATGAGAACAACAACAAAAAATCGATTCCGATACAATGAGAGGCAAGAGTCAGATCGAAGAAAAGATCAGTCACAACCTCTTATCTTATGTAGAGGTTGGCGATTCAAATGCAATTATAATCTTGGAAACTACAGCGCGAAATATATCCGTAGACGAGCGGTCAAACCATCTTCTAAAATCCTTTAGTCATGAGTTCTGGCATGTGTCCACACTTTGTTATTATGAGTCGGAACAACTCGTATCTTTCACTTCTCAGCACATGGTCCTGATACTCTATTTTCCTTTTCTTGATAGCGTTCAGTAATTCTTTTTTTTTTGTGCATGCGTTGTAGTACTTCATCGTTAGTAATCTCCTGTACCTATGCGATTCGCAGCATCCTCCGGTATATATGTACATTTCGAAGGATTCGATTCTTTTTTTCTATTATAGGGTCCAACTTTTACAACCATAAAGCAAAACGAGGAACACGTAGCACATGGTGTAACACCCATTCATCCGAATTCTAAGCTCCATCGCCAAACTGCCCTCTTCCAATAAATCATCTATTCATTCGATTATAGATTAATTAGACTAATATGGCTTACCTTTTGCTACAGAAATACGCCAAAATATCAGAAACGTCTACTTTAAGTATCTCATTACGCAAAGTATCCATAATTTCCCGATGACCATTCATCACTTCATGACGTCCAACTCAGCTTCCAGGAAATTGGATATGAAGAAATTCTCTAATGGATAAACAAAACTGAAAGACAGTATCACAATCTTCAGCATCTTCTTCGATAACACCTACAATTTCAGGCACAATTTATTCTAGACTTTGTCACGTACGATACACATGATTTGGTATTTGGTGGCAATTAGTTTGAACCGTTCTTCACAATATTTTATGGTGCCATCTGAGTTATCTCTTAAAAGGTCTTGTTGAAGCTAACCTTTGTAGACGTAAAGTTTTTCAAAATATGGTGAGAAGCTGATTTACTGACACGTTTCTAAAGAACCAGCTTGAACTGCTCGGTGTCGATGAAAAAACCAATAGATCTCAGCATATACTTTATGCTAGAATTTGAAATAAATTTGGAACCAAACCAACACTTCTTACATAACATAACGTTATAGTTCCGATGAGACTGTCCATACATCGACTTTACCCTCATTTATATAGGCCACGTTAAAACCAAAAAGATTTTATAACCATAATTAAAAAATGCTATAAAGCTAGCACCAAACACAATAAAAAATATGTTTTTAAATAGGTCTTTTTAATTTATTTTTATTATTTATCATGAACTAGCAACATAAATGAAATATCTTGCATTTTTATATGAATCTAACACCCAGATTCACATCAATCGTTAAATCTTTCTAAAACGAATTTCCAGATAAATGTTCTGTAACTGGAAAACTGGTTGACATAGTCAGTATATGGTTGAATTCAAGATTTTAACGATTAAACCCTTGGCGGCACTTTCCCAATGGTTCTTTTCCTTCGGGTATCCTCCTCAGCCAGTCTAAATATAGCTGCGGTGCCCGATATATCACACCAATTTCTCATATTGTAGAGCCAAGAGTGTTGTTTTCGACCTGGCTCCTGTTTTCCTTCAAACTGCTTCTATAGTATAAGCTTTGGTATGAAGTTGCGAAGTCCTATCAGTATATGCCCAAGATATGCCACTTGTTTTACAGTGACCATTAGTTATCTTTTCGCAGGACCTATTCGTTTGTAATAAGAGCAATCCAGGGAATATGCAACAGTCGACACAACTCAAAAGCCTCGATCCGATTCAACCTTCTAGCTTTAAGTGAGCAAGTTTCAATGTTATACAATACAATAGGCCATATATAACATTGAACTAGGTACACGTATTCGGGTATATAGTGAAATATTTATATAGTGAAGTATTCTTAAGTTTAAAGAAAGTTGATTTTTGCACGGAATTTTGCGATGCATTTAATATTTTCGCCGTTGATGTTAAATGGAATATCCATCATTTTTCTTTAGGCAATATTAATATGTAGCTGAACCGTTCACCGGATTCGTTGAGGTTATTTAGTATTGACTGAAGGTCTTCAATGTTGTTAGCTAAAATTGCGGTATCATCTGCATAACATATATTACTTATTCAAATGTCAATGATTTTTTGAACTGATTAGTTTTCTCAACGTAAATGATAAACAAGATAAGTGACTGCTGGACTCCTTTCACTGTATCGGAGGTCTCTGTTGACATCGCAGATTTCAGTTAACCGTTGCCAATTTGGTTCTTTTGTTATTCTAATATCTATATATCTATAACGATCTCCTGTAATAGTTTCAACACGTTATCGGTCAATGCCTCTCTAATAGTCAATAAAGCAGATGAAAACACCCTGCCTTTAGTCACAGCATTTTTGCACAAGTAATTTCACTGAAAAGAGAGCTCTACTAATACTAATACCCTTGATAAAGCGAAACTGTGTATCGCCACTCATATATTCACATTTTTTGTAAATTCTTGAATGAATCACTCGAACAAACCCTCTCAGCGGGTGGCTCATCAAGATTATGAGTGCAGTCTTCGGGGTTTATTTTCTATGGGATCGTAACACAAATGTCATTTTTGACCAATCCATTGGAATTTGCCCAGGGTCATATATCACGTTAATTAGATATGTGAGCCACCCTCTGCAAATTTTTTCCATGTATGTCGTCGTGACCTGAACTTTTACCATTCTTCATTCAATTTATTGCGTATCCCATTTCAGACTCAATAATATTTTAGCTATTCATATTCTCTGTATTATTCGTATGGTTATTTGTACGTTGATACCTGACCAATGTAACCGCGTAACTCATCCAAGCTTCCTTTAGTTCGTTGATATCTAGTATTGGTTTTCCTTGTCTGTTCTTTATTGATTGTTGCTGTTATATATTTTATCATTCCATCGAAGTTAAATAGTCGCACAGTTAATGAAGTCTCTCAGTCTAGGCGTATTGTTGTTGAGTCCATCTCTGTTTAGCTTCCCTTATTTTTAATTTTATTGTGCGATTTAGCTCATTATATTTAACATGATGCTGGTTTCGAACAAGCTAGGGTCAGCCATCAAGTGCAGATTTCGTCTGTAATCCATGGTTTGATTGAGTTCGGTCGACCAAGAACAGTTTCAGTAGGTATATATCTTTATTTTGGGCTTATCCCAGATAGCATTAGCTGCAATTTTTTGACTAGGGCTTTTTCTTGGCAAAGTTTGTCTAATTCAGTCTTCATGTTTTCTTAAACTGCGGGTTGTTTCAATGCCTGTATCGCATATTTTCGCGGTTTCCGCTCTCTTGATAGTAGTTTACATCAAAAATAGAAATTCGCAACAAGATCTGGTCCTGGGTAGGATGCACCACGCGTGATGGTATTCTGATATCATTTGTTAATTAAAATGGCGTAAATTTGGTTGCGTACAAATTCCCCGTACATCTTGATAATACTTCCAGGTGTAGGGTTTTCTGGGGTGTAGCTTATAGAAAACGTTCTTGATAATCAAATTTTCATCACGATATAATTGGATTAATATTTCATCTCGTTCATATCTGGTGCCCAAATGCCTTTATTACATCTTCGACAGTCCCACTGCCCACTGCCACTGACGACTTTTGCTTTGCAAGACTTCCGCTTCTGGTTTGTCCGCCGTAGACGTATGTATACACTTGTACTATATTGATATTAGATGGTCTGATATTCATTTGCAGAAATATAATTCGGTCTGAGTATGCCTCGACATTCTTTCCTTACCTAGCCATCTCTACTCCGTCTCTGTGATTAGGGTTGTTGTTTCCGGACTAATAGAAAGTTGTATCATTTTTCCTACACGTTTCTTTATTAGGCCATCTTATCTCCTATGCGAAGAATGGCAACATCCATTATTTCTATCTCCTGAATTGCATTATCAAGTTTTCCAGACACAAAGAGATTTCGAGTGTTCCAAGTTCCAATTCGCTTTTGAGTTTTCATCATGTCAAGCTGGGGGATTCTTAGCACCCTCTGGTAATTTAAGACTTACGTGGGACTGAGGGCCGTTGCTGCAAACTTCTTTGTCATAATGGAAAGTGAGTGAGTGGACAAAATGGCGTATTGGGTAAACTTGGTTTGATGTGATCATCGCAGGTTCCCGTTGCTTTCAAGGAAGTTGAGAGATAACATTTCTTTCATCTTCGATCTAAGGTTATACCGCCTATATTCGGTCGTTAGAGCCTCGTCTGTGGAAGCATGGTAAGCCGGCGGGAAGATGAAGTGAACATTTCAGTGGTAGAGTCTAGTGGTAACGAAAATTACATAAAAAAGTAGATTTATTGATAAACGTGGGTTTTCTGAAACCATGCTATTGTCGGACAATCCCTACTGCTCAGTGCTATTTTAACATTAACAGGGAACCACTGTCCCAAAAAATCAAAAATTTATTTCCAAATCGAACATATGCCCGCAAAGCAGACACAAAATAACCCTATTTGCATTCGTTCCCTATAATAATAACACTGTTATGCGAAAAAATAGCGCTTTTAAAATCAATGATCCTTTTTAGTTCATCCTAGCATTCAAAAATAATATTATCATTTTTCTGCCACGTCATATTTTCTAAATTTAGTACAATTATTGTATTAACATAGCAACACTGCATTGCAAGTACATCTAGAAGCTGCTGTCTGAATGACCCAAATGTATTTTACTACATTTGCAATAGTTTTGTTTTACAAAGTCAACGTGAGAACATGCCGAAATTTGTGCGCCAAGCATGTTACGCATATTTCAGTGTAAACAAGACCAAACCTGGACGCCTTGTGTGTGTCATTCCTGGCAAGTTTAAAAAAGTGGACTCAAAATAAACAAAAATCATTACCCTTTGATGTACCTATGATATGGCGAAAACAACGTAATCACGTTGATGATTGCTACTGTTGTCTGTGCAAAACTAGAGGATTTAATTTAAAAAAAAAATAGGAAATCGATTCAGCATCCAGATGTTGCTTCAGCTAAAAGACCAATACCACATGGAAATGATATTCCAATTCCAAATGCTCCCATCATTCTCGAAAATGTTTCCAGTTCATCATCTGAGGGTCAAGACGATAAACATACTTACTCAGATAAAGATGATTCATTTGAAATAGAGTCTGATAAACCCAAAAAATTTACACAAAACGAACTTAATAACTTAGTGAGGAATCTAGGACTTTCAAAAGAAGGCTCCGAACTGTTTGGTTCTAGGTTGAAGAAAAAGGATTTACTAGCGTCTAAGGTTACATTTTATTGGTATATCAACAGAGGTAGAGAATTTGCAGAGCATTTCGCGAAAGAGGGCTTTTTGTTTTATGGTAGCAACGTTGACGGGCTTATCTTGCATTTGGGCGAATATGATCCTAGCGACTGGGGTTTGTTCATTGATTCGTCTAAAAGGTGCTCTATTGCACAATGGTAATAAGTTGAGTTTAGTTCCCGTGACCCATGCTGTTCACCTGAAAGAAATGTACGAGAATTTGGAAATACTTTTAGTCAAAATAAAGTACGATGAACATCAGTGGTCCATATGCGGCGACCTTACAATTGTAGGTATGTTTCTGGGACAGCAGTCTGGCTAAACTAAGATACCATGCTTTCTTTGCGAATGGAACAGTAGGGCCTGTGATACGCTCTGGACAACAGTAAATTGGCCACCCCGAACGGAAGTAAATCACTGCAGTGGAGAAAAATTTATTACGAAAAAGTTTAGTTTCCCGCGAAAAGATCTTGTTCCCTCTATTGCACATAAAGTTAAGTATTATGAAACAGTTTGTAAAAGTTCGAAATAAAAATGGTTCCTGTTTCTCATATTTAAGTCCGAAATTTAAATTTTTATCAGGCGTCAAACTTAAATAAGGTATATTTGTTGAATAAGGGAGTTAATGAAAGACGCCAATTTTCTCAATACTATAGAAGCCTTTGGACGCAATGCTCGGATTTCTTTTTAAAATTTCGTGCAAGTTTTTTTGGGAAATAAAAAAATCTGCAGACTACAAGACCATCGTGCGTGATGCTTGCAAGCTTTAAAAAACTGGGCTGCAATATGAGTATTAAATTACGTTTTATGCATAGCCATTTGGACTGTTCTGCAAAAAATCTTGTTGAGGTTAAGCAAGAACAGGGAGAACGCTTTCATCAAGATATCAAAGATATGAAAAATCGGTATCAGATGCGTTGGGACATAAGTGTGATGGCGGATTACTATTGGTAGCTTAAAAGGGATAGCTCCCTGGCCACTGCCCATAAAAGGTAATCACACAGACAAGCATTTTTAACAAAAAGGAAGCAAAAGCCTTAATGAGTAAGTCAGGCAATTTCGCAAATTCTTACTTTAATAATAACTTAAAAGGGGCCAAATCCTGGGAACATCTGCCGTGAAAATATCTGTAAAACAGGGATATTTCGGCCAGTGCGGTGTTCCAGACTATACAGATCTCGAGTAAACTCCGGGTCGCCCACGAGACGCGCAGCTCTCTTCTGAATGGAATCCAGCAGCTTAAGGGCGTATTTTGCATTTTTTTGTATTGTATTTGTACACGTGAGTGGGCCCAAATGGAGCTCTCCACTGAGACCCTAGGTATATTGTGGCTCACGGCTGTGGTTGCCATTAGGCCAGAGGCGTGAGCCTTTTCATGAAATCGAATAGCTTTCTGGGGTGTATAGATTTCAAACCTGCAAGTGTAATTTGAGAATTTCCAAACACTGTTTGTCTGGCTTTTTCCATTGCTGGAGTGTAGCATAAAACATGCTCCATTGTTTCTTCATCCTCCAGCCATTTCTTCGGAGATCTTATTCATTTGGCTTCTTCTTAGTCGACAATGGCTAGTGTACATACCAACTACAGCATGCACCTGTTGTCGACCAAGTTGAAGAAGTTGTTTAGTTCTCACTCCTGATGGTAGATTCGCTACCGTCTTTGAATGAGTTAGGCCCGGTAACTCTTTCGATTTGTCTACAAACTCCTATTGCGTTCAACTGGGAAGGGCTTCTTTAGCTGTGTTATAAGCTATTCCCAGCACTGGTTATGGTCCTATGAAGGCCGTTGCAGCCGCTTGCTTCACAAGAGCATCAGCTCTTTCGCTGCCTTCATATCCTGTATGTCCAGGTATCCAGATCAGTGTAAGTTTATTTTCTCTACCTTGTTTGGTGAGTACTTCCTGGCAATCCAACTTAACCCATACTGCCTTGGATGAACGATGGCAAGGTTCAAGAGCTTTTAAAGCCGCTGGACTGTTCGAGAATATTTTGATTGACTTGTCTTTACAGATTCTATCGATGGGCCACTGTGAAGTCACAATCGCTTTAACGTCAGCCTGAAAAATGGTTACTCGTTTGCCTAGGGAACACTTAAGCTTAACCTTATCATTTTATTCCATGCAGCGATTCCTGTACCATCATTGGTCTTGGAGCCGTCAGTGGTCCAACTATTCGGTGCGGCAACCCAGATATGTGAGCTGTATTCCAAGCACGGTCTTATTTGCGCTTTATAGATCAAGAGCAGCTGCTGCGGTGTATACAGTTTTTTGCGACGAAATAGCTCACCAAGCTTCTGCAAGGCTGATTTTGCAATGTTACCAACGTGGTCATGCCAGAAGATATTGCTGTTGACCGAGACACCCAGTAGTCCGATTGACCAGGATGATAAGGAATTATCGATCCTGTCATAATGATATCAGAGCCAGCCGTATTGGTTTTCTTGGTAAACGTGGCCGCTTGGGTTTTTACTGAATTGAACTGGGCCAAATTTCTGTCGCCCCAAGTTCGAACCCTCTCAAGATCTTGATTAATTGCTGTAATCTGCTGCTGTCTGCGGTGATATGTCTCAGTCGCTGGTAAAGGTTTTTCCGATCTAAATTATTAGTTTCGGTCAGCAGATCATTATTATAGATGAGGAACAGAGTTGGTGAAAGTATTGCGACCTGAAGCACGCACGCGTTAATGGTGAATGTGTCCTGAGATGTGGCCATCAACTGCAACGTGCAGAGATCGGTTCTTAAGGAAACTGGCAGGCCAGCTGCAGAGAGAGGCTGCTAGACCGAAGGACGGCAGTTTGCTGGGCAATCCGTCATGCCTAACTCTATCGAATTGCTTCCAAATATGCAACGCAATTGCTCGAGATTCTCCGTAGTTATCAATTGCTCTACCCCATATATAAGTGACATAGGCCAATATATCTCCATTCGATCTCTCTTCGCAAAAGTCATATTGATCATTGCTAATTAATCTGTTGGTCTCAAGCTACTTGAGTAGTTGCTGATTGACTACACGTTACATGACTTTGGAGATTATTGGAAGCAAGGCAATTGGGCCGATAGTTTGAAGGCGTGATTTTATTGTCTTTTTTGAAACAAGTTGCACTGGAGCGACTTTCCAAGAAGATTGGTAAATCTCTTTTTGGTAAGATAGAGAAAATAGTCTGGAAAAAATGGGTGTTAGTTCGTTGGCACAGTTCTTTAACACGATGGCTGGTATTCTCTCCGGTCCTGATGCATTTTGCGTATCTAGTGGTTTGAGGATTTTATGAAAATCACGGTGATGAAATTTAACTTTCGCCATGGTAGTGCTGATGTTCGATATGGTGGGGAGAGTCTTTCCTTGGAGGACGTTTAAGGTAGAATGCGTTGAAAATATTTTGTCAAGCATGTTTGCTTGTTCCTTGGCTGTAGCCGCCATGATGTCGCGTTCGTCTGTCAAATGTGGGAGAGACATTTTTGTAAAGTTATTACCTAGTGCCTTTGGTACCGACCAGAAATTCCTGGAGCCACTGGGGCATTGCAAAAGTTTATTTCTGATCCTTTGATTGTGTTTGTCCTTAGTTTCGTCGATCACACGATTGCATTCGTCTCTAACTTCGGCGAAATAATTCCGATTTTCAGCGGTTTTGCTGCCAGTACTCGAGGCTTACTGTTTCCTACCTACAGCTCTTTCGCATCTTCTGTCGAAACAGCGCTTTCCTTTTGACGGTCACTTGATGAAATTTGGGATGCATGTTTCTATTCTTGAGGAGAACACTTGCATGATATCTTCGCAGCAGACTGACGGGTTGTCAGTGCTAAAGCAGACGTTGAGCCAAGGAAAATGTAGGTAGAACTCTCTTAGATCGTTCCGGTTTGGACAATTGTATTGCCAGATTTCACGAGGCAATGGCGGATCTTTCTGTAGGAGTTGAAGTTCACAAACCGTTGTAATAAGTTTGTGGTCTGAGGTACCTAATGGTGGACCCACTGGAATTGTGTTTTGGTCAGGATTTGAGGATAGAAAAAGATCCAGGTGGGCGGCAAATTCTCTCCTCTCTGAGGGGAGATAGTAAGACTTATTGTATTAAATATGTAAATAAAGCAAATTATTCCTTGATATAATATAACTACTACTAGTAGAATTGTTCTACTCGGTGCTATAACTACCAAATTATTGTAATTTTATTAATAGTACTTGCAAATTTGATTCAAAATGACATCTTGAGGGACATAATACGGTAAGTATGTAAGTACCTCGTATACTTACCAACATAATTTTATTCTAATATCTAGCTCACGGCAAAGTATGTTTTTACTATTCGGTTTCTATCCAAACGGTATTACTTTTTAAGCATGCCTAACAAGAATTTAAAATTCAAAATTCAAGGAGAAATATTAGAATAAATTTATAAACTCTGTGCTTTCGGAAACGGCGTTTTATGGGTAAACATCTCGAAAAGTAAGAGCAACCGCTAATTATGCCGTAGAGTTTTGAAATTTGCGATCCCAAAGTCATCAGTAAACTAAAAATGCGCCAAAATTGAGCATATGCCCGCAAAGCAAACACTTACTGAATAACCCTATTTGCATTGGTATTTCTAGAAATAATTAATCAGATTTAAGGAATATCGGCTTCACTGCATAATATGAACGATTTCGATACCATTTTTGTAAATTCATTATTTTCCGCATAGTTTCACTAGATAATGCAATATCATGCTTAACTTTATTATGATAATAAGACTTATTATGTAAAGTACGTAAATAACGCAAATCATTCCTTGGTATAATATATCAATAAGTACCAAATTGTTGTGATTTAATAGGTACTTGCCGTAGATTTTCGAAATATGCGATCCCAAAATCGTGAGTAAAACAAAAATCACGCAAAATCGACCATACGCCCACAAAGCAAACACTTACCGAATAACCCTATTTGCATTGTTTTTTAAATAAAAATTAATGAGATTTAGGGAATAACTGCTTCGCTGCATAATATGAATTATTTCGATTTGAAAATGGTTCCATTTTTATAAATGCATCATTTTCCGCATAATTTCACTAAATAATGCAATATCATGATTAATTTCAATATGATAATAAGACTTATTATATAAAATATGTAAAGAAAGCAAATCATTCGTTGATATAATACGGTTATAAATTTAATACCAAATTATTGTAATAATTGTATTAATTGGTACTTGCGAATGTATATAACATCCATTTTCAAAATTATCGATTCAAGAGTAGATACATCTTAAGGGACATAAAACGATATACAGTATGTAGGTGTTACCTACAAAATTTTATCGTAATTGCTAGTTCACGCGGCAAAGTTTGATCTTACTACTCAAGTTCTATCTAAACGGTATTACTTTATAAGCATGCCCTAATAAGAATCTAAAATAAAAAATTCAAGATGGAGAAATAATTACAAGATCAATCGACTTACCTGTAAGGAAGATCGATCGGAATTATCCGAGCATCTCCGCCATCCCTCATTACACTTTGTAGTATACAACTTTTTCCCAATCGGTACAATTTTTAAAGAAGTTATCTAAAAACATGGTGATTCAGCCGACCCTGGCTAGCCGCTCGAGCTGATGCGTCATTACAATTTTGGTTCGTGAGATTTTTGATTACATTGC
>MU182034.1:678272-702424 GCA_016904865.1 Pissodes strobi
TCTGCAAATGCTGCAATTTCTGTTTTTGAACAGAAAAATAGGTTCATGAATATGTTCACTATCTGCAACTGCAATTGCAGACAGTGGGTACGATCGATTGTATCTGCTAATACAACGAACTATTCACCTTTTTGCTTGCTGCTTAACCCTGGTTATGCTTTCGACTGCATCTGCAAATGCAACGATTTTTTAGCATATTTACAGTATCTGCAAATACTGTAATTTCTGTTTTGAATAGAAACCAAGAGTGTAATAATTCGCTACCTCCAATGCAATGATTTTATGTAAGAGGGTTGCAATAGTATGGTGGTTATTTGTTTTTGTATCTGCAAATACATAGCACTATACCGTTTTATTTTTGTCAGTACATATATCCTTTAAATCGGCAACTGTAGGGATATAGTGTGCCTCTAACTACTTTTACATAATATACCTACTGGGGTGGAGGCTGTTGGGGGCCCTTCACATCTGCAAATGTGAAGGCCAATTTTAGTTAAAGTTATTCGCATCTGCAAATGCGAATTTGTAAATAGGTATTATTATTAGTTATTAACATCTCCTGCAAGCAATGTTTACTCCAATTTTTTCCCTCACCGGACGGCTCATGTCAACACGAATTGTTTAAAAATAATGCGTTCCGGTATTACATTGCTTCGACGAAGCCGAACGATAACATTCCGCCTTTTTTCCTTAATTTTGGGTTAGTTTTGGTTAGCACTTTTAGTTCTTGTTGATTGAGCCTCTGTTGCGAGCAAAGCCAACGGAGGGCCATGCAAGCTATAATAATACCCAACTTGGGATTTAGTCGCTCGTAAATTATGCGTCAGGTTGCCTTTGTGGCTAGTTTTTAGAGGTTAATTTCGTGAGAAAAGGACACTCTTCGACTTACTCAAAATTTTAATTTTTTATTTTATTTTTATTTTTCTTGAAAAGTATTTGTTAATACAGTAATAGCAATAATTACAATATACATAGTCCTTATTCCTCTAGACAGTGTTTTTGAACACTGGTATTGAGGATAATTGCATTTTAGTAATAATAACAGTATGATTTCCTATAAACTCTCTAGTATTGTGGCTATGAATATCCTTTGAAAATATTATGATAATATTTTAATTTTGAGTTTTATTTATTATCCTGTAAATAAGTTTATTCTGTTCAAATTTTAATACCTTATGTAATTGCCATACTCTTAAATTTTCATATAGATCTGCAGTATGAGTCAGTGGATCATAATTAAATATAACTTTGTTTTTTGTTTTGCAATATTTGCATCGAATCGAATTGTAGTTTATAGTCCCACATGTGCCCCATACGGGGATCAAATATCGAAAAACGAATGATACGAAGGCATTATAACCATTTGTTTCTATTTTTATATTCCTTTATATGGTATAAACGTTTTATTCTATGTAAAACATTAATAAATATGCAGGCCGACCGGTATATATTTCCTCCTTTTGATTGTGTTATGTAAACACTTTTTGTGATTGAATAGTATATTTCTTTGGTAGGATGTACGATTAGACGAGATTACTAGAGAACGGTTCGAATAGCTCGTATCGTTAACTGTTGCTTATTCCTTATATTCATTTCGATATAATATATTTCAATTCCGAATATATTGTTTGATTCTGTGTAATTGTGCAAAGACGACAAATAAATGTAACAATGTTTTGTCATGCCCTCGTATATAAATAACAGTTTGTTAGTATAATTCAAATCGCAGTGAGCACATTTAATTTTTGTTTACTGCTTCATTCGCATTTTTGACTGTAACCCCTTCGCACTCTATTTTATTCTAATAAGTATAGTTAGTTTTAGAAGTTTGAGAGTATTTTCCATTTCAATTTTATTAAGTAAAAAAATAAGGGTTACAAGTGTCATATTTATTTATAATACTCAGTTTAGTATTAACACATTTAGTTTGCTTTTATACAAGAGATTCTGTTTTTATATATTTAAGATAACCAGGTATTTATGTATATTTGAAATTTTGGCATATAATATAATATGGACTCACCCCCTGATTCGCTTCTTCCGATGCATATTGCCCCCTTTTTTCGCCTCCTTTGCGAGCAAGACGTATCACTAACACTTCACTATACTAGAAATACGATTTCTAGGCATTTTTCTTCTTAAAACCAAAAGAAAGAGCCGATTTACGGATTCTTGCTTGTCACCGACCGGTACAAAATTGTAATGACGCATCAAGGCGATGCATGAGCTCGAGCGGCTAGCCAGGGTCGGCTGAATCACCATGTTTTTAGATAACTTCTTTAAAAATTGTACCGATTGGGAAAAAGTTGTATACTACAAAGTGTAATGAGGGATGGCGGAGATGCGAAGGATAATAAGTATCTAATAGCGAATATCAAAATATGTGTAACAAAAAATTAAAAACTTATTAAGTGACAAATCAAACCCATAGCAGTAGTAGGCGGAAGGTAAAAAAAATAGAATATTAATTCATTTCAATATTCTAACTAACGTTAAAATGTGACTAACCCATTTCAAATCGTTGATGATTTTAGAGTGAAACCAGTAAACTAGTAAAATAACCTATAATTATCGTTTGTGTGTTTGTATAGGGTCGTGTAGGTAGATTAATATTAATATTTTTTTATATACTGAAAAAAATAGAGATAAGTTGTCATACTAATGATTTATGTTTGATATTTTAATATATTCATTTGATTTGTTACATATAATATGATACAAATAAGAAATATCTTATTTTTATATTTTGATACGTTTTGAAGTGTAACTTCTTTAGCGAGGGTCAGAAAAAAATTTCAAATGAAACGGAAACCAAAGTGAAACACCACTCTAATTAAGCATGTTCCAGTTTTGCTAGAATTTTCAGGACATATAGCCGGGGTAAAATAAGGATCCTGGACGAAAACTAGACCCCGTACCACCCCCCCCCTGTTGCCAAAAAAGGAAAGAAATAAAATTATTTATGAAAAAAGAGGTAAAAAAAGATATATTTCGAAAAATTGGGAAAAAAAGGGAAACTTAAAAAAAATCTTCGGGAAGTTAATAAAAGTATTATAAAACGAAATAAGAAAAAAAAACTTAAAAAAGAATCAAAAAAAGCAAAAAAATTGAAACATAAGTGACGAGCTTCACGGGGAAGGCGAAGGAATTGAGCTACGAGGTCTGGAATGGCAAAAATAAAAGGGAAAAAATGCTTCATGGAAAAAAAATAAAAAAAAGTGTCGAAACCGTGGGCAAAAGTTGAGGAAGAAAGCTTAAAAAATAAAAACTTAATTCCTAATATCTCAGAGAAGTTTAACTTCAGTTGTGTGCTTATAAAGGTGAGACACAATATGTCAGAGCGTAAAAGTAATAATTGCTGGAATTAATTACTCTAAAAAGGAAAACCAATTTGACGTGTCTTATAAAAAGTGCCTAAGAAATCCATCAAATATGCTTAAGCATTTGAAGGTAAAAAAATAAATATAATTACACTTTTAGTCATTTAATTTCCAAATTAATAAAATGTATAGTGTAAGGGTAAAACTAAAAATAAATTGTTGGACGTAAAATCCATACTAATATTATAAATGCTAAATTAACTTTGAGTGTATATTATCCTTTTACGCTTAGCAGATGTTGATAAAAGTCTGGCAAGGTAACAGACTATTCTGATAAAGGAGATAGACAACCTTTTTTTAGGAAAAAATATGCCAAGAGGCGGAAAATTTGCAATAACATTCGGGGTGTTTAACAATAAAAATATATCATCTTATGATTACGCGGCGCCATCTATGTCGAAATCGGTAATTCATATGATGTTCGCGCGGCGCCCTCTATACGAAGATTTTTCACAAAAATTACTACTTTTCTTTATTTTTTTTTAATATTGCATTAATGCTTTATGTTTACAGTTTAAATGTCCTGAGTTTTATTTTTTTCTTGTGATTTTATATAATAAAGATGTTTTTTGAATTAAATTTTTTTAAATTTTATTATTAGTATAGTAATTGAATTTGTTATAATTGCTAACATATTTGAAATCATCTATAATGGGTATCACAATTTTCTGAGAAACTAATAGTTAGTAAATGCCCCGTTTGTTTCAGTTTCTGGACCACCCTGTATTTTAGTGAACGTTTTCGCATTGTTAGTACTATTGAGTAAAATCAATGGAAAATTACTACTCAAACCAATGATTTTTCACATTGGTGGAATCGTACTCGATAGGGTTGCAAGAAATAATCCCAAACATTTTGCCTCAATGGTTCTGCTTTGGAAATTGGCACTACTTTATTTTCATATTATGGTTTGCTGTTTCAAGAAAAATGTTTAGTTATTATGAATATTTTTTGTCAGAATTTAAGCATCTAACAAGAAACCAGCATGGATAAATAAATATTGGAACAAAATTGCATAAAATGCGACCCTTCGAAAGCGGCAATTTATGGAGAAATATCTCTAAAAGTGAGTACGACCGCCAATTATTTCCATGGCTCCGAAAACGCACGTATATCAAAAAACGTCAAAATCAAGCATAAGCTGCACTTGCCTAACATTTACCCAATAACCCTATATTCATCAGAAAATTTGTTGCCCAAAGGAGAATATCATAGCCCTCCTTTACACGCTGCAGTCATCTAAAATATTAAAAATTATTTAAAATTCATTAAGGATTTCGGTAGTGAATTGGTGATTGCAGTAAATCTATATTTATTTTCCAAACTACATGTCTAACCAAATACCTACAGTCAAATAAGTTTACTGAATATATAGTATATTATATACCTATTCTCAATATATACTCTCTGATTCATTACATTTTGCTACAGTTCAGGGCGCTCAATACCGGCTGCTGTACATCATACTCGTAGTAATAATATAATATTTTAAGCATCATCAAAGATGAAACTATGATATGCACGTTAGTTATTTTCCATATACCTTAGGCTTGCATACGCCTATACGCTATACGTATATATTCTTAAAACGCAGCCGTAATGCTACTATTATTTTCTTTGGATGTACCAAACTGGAAAATGAGTTCCGGAACTCTCAAATTTACCTCATGTGATGTGTATTTTCACATCTACGTTCTCGGTGTTGTTTTAAGGGTTTATGACATGACTTTTTAAAATTAATGCTTTATCACTGTATTAAAAGCTTATTCTCGCTCAATGTTGCACTTAACGTACATAAATAATAATTAATAGGTATTATACTGCCAAAAACGTTCTCAATAGGTATTTTTCACTCTGCTATAACCTTCGTATTATGAAAGTACCGAAAATATTTGTTCGTTGATTTATCAAATCCTGCTTTTCTTTAACCCGTGATTCGTGATTTATAGATATAAATCCAATTATTGAACGAAAATATTGAGATCAAAATCACGACCGCAGGCACAGGTCACGGCTCCATTAGTTAAATTGCTTCACATGCCTTATTAGAACAGTTCGGTTTTTGTTTTTAATAGTGTGTAAGTAGCAACCTAAGCCAAAAAGCATGAATTAATAAGAAATATAGGTCTATGTATTAATTTGTATAATATACAGCGTTTTACTAAAGTCATATCTTTTTTGTAACGAGTTGAAATATGAATTGTCTGAAAAAAACCCAAAAAGGAATAGAAAAAATTTCACAAAGCGTATGGTACGCTTATCAAAATTATCATTGGGCATTTAGCCGAATAAGTTTTAAGCACAAAGATATATGAAGATACAGCTATTTTATACAATGATATTTAGATACGTGTGTGCCTCAACGTATAAAACACTGATATTTTCCGATTTTTATTAAAGCTCTACATCTCTAGTTTGCAAATAGTAAAGGCGGGGAAATTATTGCTATATCACAACATCTTTACACAACCTTTTTAGCATTATCGATTTTCTTGCTATTAGATAAATATTTCAATGAAGCAAAGCTGGATCTCTAGGGACCGAGAACTGGAGATAAGAATGAAGAGGCAGTGGCAGTTGGTGCCGAAAAGCCTGCAAGGAAATATCGAGAAGTAAGAACTGACTAGAAACCTCTACAAGTCCATTCAGAAAGTTGTCACGCTTTCGACCGCGAAAATTGTTCGACAGTTCATCGGAAACCCCCAATTTATTTAATTACATATATTTATTTATTCATTCAGTTTTTATTTAAGTATGCTGGCACAGGGCACAGATCATTCTGCATTTTATTACAGACATTTTTAAAATGCTGTGTAGGCACTATGAGTATTAACAAATGTAATAATTTAAAAAACATATTTATTATGCATAATTATTATATTTGTATCTTTTTTAATGGTCAAAATAGATATGGTAGTTTCACGTGCCTTAGCAATGCCGCCCAGCATATAATAATGCATTATGTCATAATAGGTTCCTGGTAGATAAAAAGAAAAACAAAGTTTGGTCTATACCTGAAAATGTTAAACTTTTGGAAAATAACTGAGTACGCCAGGCTAAATGTTCATAAATAGGAAAAATTTTTCGACTAAACAATAAAAATAACGATTTATTATTTTGCGCTAAATTTTGATGTAAAAAAAATTATCAGAATTCGTATTAATCTTTTCGATAAGTTATCAAATAACCGAAATTCTGGAAAAGTCAAAATATACATATTTTCAATTTCGCCCTATATGTCAGAACTTAGGAGGGTTATAAAAGACTGGTTTGCGGCAATCAAACACAAAAAATTAGGACAGTAAGCCTCAAACCGCATATTTCTATCATCTATAATATGAAATCTAGCATAGGAAAATACACGAAAACTGGATGAGGTACAGGGTACATGAAGAACAAACCAAATTTTACAATTTAAACTAAATAGAAATCATCTTGGGCATCAAGACACAAAATTAAAAAAGAACACCGATACTTAAAACTATTGTATAGGAATTTGCGTGGGCAATTTAAAATTTAATTACCTCCGGAAATTAACAAATCCATAATTATAAATTGAAATATTTTATATGATAAAATTAATTGATACGCAGAATAAATTATAGCCTCGTTTATAGTCATTTGAAACAAATACCTAAATTTGAAATCATCAATCATATTTTTTAATGAACCATATAGGATATGATACACTTCTACATACGAACTTTTTTCTAAACTCAGAGCATGGCATAACAAATATATTTTAACAAGCATAGAATGAAATATAAATAAAAAATATGTGTGGTTAGGCATCCCGTATTATTTCGAGGTATCTTAAAATCCCTGAATTATTTAATTAAATTTCGGAACTGCTTTTCATCTAGTTTTGTAACTTCGTTTCGATGAGAAATTTTTGAAGTTTATTTAAAATTTTATTTATTTTAGGCACATAAACAGACTGTTAAAAACCGTACAGATTTCTTTAACATTCTTATAGAAAAAAAATAGGTTTATAAACTAAACTTTTATTGATCCATAATATAACCTGCTCCATGACTTCTTTTTACTTTATTTTCTCCTAGATGGTTTATGAAAAATAAGAATATTACGTTCTAATTTTTCATTTTATTTTAGTATCTTTTGTGTTAAGCTGTCTTAAAGAATTATTTCGTAGAATAACAAGAATATATTGTCATTGTGTACAAAATGAAGGTATCTTCTTCTATTATAATTTCTTGTTATTCTGCAAAATATATTCATTAACCAAATTATGGAATGAAAATAATAAGTTTTGATTATCAATTTTTCTGAATAGATTTGGAGGATTTTGAAAAGTTTATGTTAATATATCCGTTGTTTTGAGTTACATATTACCTATATAGAGCGTAACAAAATCGTACGTAATTTTCATGAAACCTTAAACACAAATTCATGGAATATTCATAAATTACTGACTAAAAGTTGAGGCACACGCTTACTCATAAGGCTAGTTGTATAAAAACCTTAGTGTATGTAAGTAACGGTCAGAAAATTAGAGACTACTTAATTGCTAATTAAAGTTAACTTACATCTAACATCCTACTATTACCACAAACACAAACAATATAGCTACTATATTGTTTGTGGCATAGTGCCGTATTATGGCAGTAAAGGATCTTAAAATGCGCATCATTTTTGTTATTTAAATTATTTTGCATTCGCCTTTGTGTCAAGAGATCGGTTTTACTCCTTGTCATTGGGATTTGTTTAAATATTGGTTAAATTTCAAAATAAAGGCATAGATAAGAACGATATCATCATATATTGGTCATGGTACGTGGTATAAATAGTATTCTAATTAATTAGGTTAAAATCCAGCGATTTACGATATTGTCTCGTTGTAGTGATTTTACCAGCATTTTCGACAATATCCTTTTACTTTAGTGTCCTTCGGAACTGCCTTAAATAAAAGTAAATATTTAGTATTAAGTAGGTGTCTAATCTTGTTTCGAGAACATGCTCATCAAAAATGTTAACTTCGCTTAAGATTTTTACTTAAATGGTCCCACCTTCTCTATTTTATTTTATACTCATACACACAACTAATTCTAATTCCAATACATTCTATATCTATTCCTTGCGGCAATTGGCCTTTGTTGATTAAGATCCTAGACGGATTGTCCTTACTCTTCTTCGGTTATAGCGCCGAACATTAACAATAGACTAGGAGGTTCACTCTAAGCTCCGCCCCTAACATTTTGCCTCCTTGCCCCGTCTCGGAACCTAATAAAATGCTGGTTAACCGCTCAGGCCTCGTGCCATGTTTCACCACGTGTGGTATAAAGTCTGGTGTCTCGCCTTTTTAAGCGCTACATTAAAAGTACCAACGGAGAGTGGACCTTCTAGTCTCTTTGTTACTTGTTAGTATTCGGTGGTTATAGTAGCTTTTAGACCGTTTTTTTTAACGTTTATTCATTAATACAAACGTTTCACCATTTAGATTTCTTAAACTTTTTTACACTTTCTTAGAAGAAATGGTGTTGTTTAGAGCTTTTAAAATATAAAGAAAGAGATTAAAACAGCCATGAAAATAAACTAGCGATAAATCATTTCGGGTCCAATTAACCTTACCTTATTTTTTGATTGCTACTTCATGGTGGAAGTTATTTATAAACATATATCACCATAGAATGCCGCATTATTCTGGTTTTAGTTGATTTCCGTTAAATGGAGGATTGATTTATTTTTTAATTAATTTCGTTGGGGCCAACATTTCAGGAATCGTGTCAATTGATATACTGATTTGACGTTTTGCTTTACGCCTGTCGCAGAAAGCTTATTTTGGCAAATCTATCGGTCAACCAACTCTGGTAATGTGTGTTTTGAACCATGATGTTGTTATCAATCCGGGATTTATAAATATTTGTTTTTGGAATTGCTTGTTGTGGAGTAATATATTACAGGTACGATATAGAGCATGCCTATCATTGTGTAGTGCATCGTAACGGAATGGAAAAACAGAAAAAAATAAGAGTGGTTTGGATCTCGGATGTCGTCATAGCTGGGAATTTTTGTGGAATAATAATTAAAGCCTATTCTCTTTGTGATCATAGCATTTATTTAAGTTAAGTAGGACTTGTCAGATCAAAATCTTGGGTAATGTTTCAAATATTAACAAGAAAGCCTTAATTATGGGAGAGGTAGTATGAAGCTCGAGGCGAACTTTGGAATGGATTTTCTGTGGAGTTTGTACGAAGCCTTATTCTTTCTATTCTCCCTATCGACAGAAATCGAACAAGGAACACTCTTCCAAGTCGGCCATTGTGACTGGCAGTGTGTAGTATCAAGGTATACATTGGAATACCTTCCTGGGGATCTTCTACTGGACGCATTTATATATTCCGTTGTATTTGGCACCTAGCGCAATTTCATTAATCAGATTCGCGTGCGAAATCTGTGAATGGAATATAAATTGGTACCAAAACGCGCATACGAAATGTAATTTAAAAGTTTCTTTGAATTCTTGGCATGCCTTGGATTAGTTTTTTGTTGTAAGTATTTGCTTTCGGAGCGAGCGAAGCCAGCGGAGGATAATGCATGTGTTTAAATATTTGAAGATGCATAACAAAATATTTTATTGTGTCAAATATCTGTAAGTAAAATTAGCGGGATATATTCGGATACCGGTGCCGGGAGTATTTATACATTCCCATACATTACCCTCCACATCGCTTCAGGAGCAAAGCCAATAAGAACTAAACCAAACTAATACATGTCCGAACTGCAAAACAACTTCAGAAATGCATTCAGTACACGCGTTTGGAACCGATTTAGATTCCTCACACAGATTTTGCACTCGAATTTAAATTGGTTTTAATCTCGATGCTGACCTTTAGACCTTTACTACCTGTACTTTAATGCCATTACTTAAGATAGAGATTTTTCATTAAGATACGAGTTTATAACCAATCAAAATGCAACATCACAGCAATATTAAAAATTGTCATGGCCATGACATATACAATGACAATTATTAGTTATTATTTACTTAGTAAATTTTTAAAGCAAAAGTACTTATTTTTCTTTATTATATCTGGTTGTAGAAAAAATACTCACATTTAATGGCTATTAAGACACTCGCCTATTATGGCTCGGGTGGTAATTATCATACCTACTCATGTCTTGACAGCTATAATTAAACAATGCTCATTACATAATATACTAATGCGTTCTAACAAAAATACAGATATAAGTATCGAGGCTCTAAAGCAAATCCCGAGATTCGATCCTGAGATCTGAGAAGTTTAAAACATTAATCCTATATTCCAGGATCGCCTTTTTGCTCCGGCATTGAATACCCTGATACCAAACTGATTCCTTAAAATGTGTGTTTATTTTTGTATTTTACTCGCAGTCCTATGTCCGCAGTGATCATTACAAAGTAAGCTGTTAACAATATCTGAATTCAGATTCCAGCCGATTATAGTTGGTCTGGAAAAAATTCTGTTGGGAAACAAACAAATAATATGGAAGAATATATAATTTTTTAATAAATCTGTCAGAAGACAATCGACAATATCTCATTGACATGAAAAAAAGTAATACAGTTCAAGTGGCAAAAGAAATATGCGAGTCAAATAACTATTAGAATACAAAGAGCAACATCAGATGGCGGATTACATTTGTAACGAAAGCACATGCAACAAATTAATGAATACAAGGACTATCATTTAATCGCGTTTTTCTCCTTTCAATACACAATAGTCCTAGATGCTATTTTTATCAATGCCGGAACTATAACTAGGATAAAATAGCAATTTTTTAAATGCACTTTCCTGCAGCATTGATATTGCATTCCACAAACTTGTTATAAAGCTCTAGGTAAGCAAAACGTGTCCCCATTTTTTGCTTTTTTACGAAAAAGAGAGAAATACTTTTTTACTGGTCGACTCCGGTTCTAGATAATGCAGGATCTCCGGAGCCATCAGATAATTAGATCTAGACCAATGGCGGATTCAGAAGATCAATCAGGGAGGGCATTAGCATTCCTCATAGAAGACATAATATTATGACGTCTACGGTTTTGGTTGGCAACGACACGGTATTCTATATTTTATCTATTAGCAACAAGATGGCCGTCTATATGGTAAACCGTGGTAAACCGCTGACTGAACTGTATCTGGAATCAGTAATCCATCTAGATATGTATTATATTAGCTCTTTGTTATTCTATTATTAGGGATTAATCGAGAAATTTCAGCATTAATTGCTTTATTTTATGTTGTATTATACTTGATAAATTAGTGGGTTGTGTGCTCTCCTGAAAAGTGTCGCCTCCAGGGCTCGTTCTCATTGAATTCGCCATTGAACTGGACACCCGACTTGACCATCCGTATATTCAATGGTTATCCGAATATATTATTGGTAGCCTTAAAATAAAATTAAGAACATGTTTGAAAATATTAAATGTCTTAACCTCAGGTCAATATCAGATTAACAACTGAATAGCAAATGTTACTTTTCAGATCAATATTTCAAGGCTCTTTTTGTGGCTCTGTCTGACCTTCGTCGTTTCGAACTGCCATCAACTGCTTCCGTTCGCAGGTTTTCAACACGACATTGTTTTTCCATCTATCACTGGAGAGGTAAGTACCACCTATAATATTCGCATCATCAATCAATAAAATAAATCAATTTAAATAATAAACTACTCTCATTAAATTAAGCAACGTTTCACTCAACAATATGATTGCTCAAAAAGGAATAAATTATCCAGTACAATTTTAGTTAGTATATGGAAAAAAAAAGAAAAAAATTTCTCTATAAAAAGCTTTGCTTGCAAAAGAAAACATAATTCAGAAAAGAACGGGGTAGCCAGAAGTTTTAGCTAAGATTAAGCCACCTCTATAGTTTTCTTTTTTAAGACGAATGTTATTTGAAAAAATTGTTTAGAATCACATCAGATAATTTGCAAAATTTCGTACAAAAATGTTACGTGGCCCTTTTTCTAACATCCTAAGGGCTTTTTAACCTTCCCCATAGATGATAGATAGAGCTAATGTATCGTAGTAATACTGGTTGTTTGATAAATTTTGTCCGTTTAAAAGATTGTCAAAGGCAAACGAAATGCACCTAAACAAATGAAGAAAAAGTGGAAATCGTACTCATTGTTGGTAACCATTACCAGACATTTAAGAGAGGCAACGGGTATATTTTACGCAATCAATATTTTTACTGTTGCTAAGGTTTTAAAAACAATTAAAGCTTGTTCAAAAAAATGTTCTAAATATAATCGATCAGCTAATAACAATAATACGAATATGAGTTGCAAGTTTTACTTCACTTTCAAGAACATCCCTGGGAAAGTTTAGTCCAAAGATACGTGACATAAACTGGAAAGTATTGTTTATCAGAAAGGTATTAAACAAACATAAGTACCGATTGCACTGAGTCAATGACACTTAATTTATCTGTTGACAGACACAGAGCTCTGTTGGTAGTTTTAGTTTCCTACTGGATTTTCGAGAGGAAAATGTCATGCTATAATGTTTTTTTTTATATATTATTCTGGTGTCAGATTTTCTTACCGAATCTCGCACGTTCTTAAATTTATAACCGGAATTATCTTCTCAAGCATGAATATTTAAAAAAAAAATTGTGATACCGAAAATATGTCCGGTAGTAATTCAAGAACTAGGTAGATAACTAGTGATAGTATCACCTAGAAACCAAATACTGGAATAAAATAACTGACCGATGCAAAAGTTTTATCACGAATAATTTTGTTTGAGAAATGTCAAATATTTACTAAAATTTTCCAGATGCAGGCAACTTAACTAAACTGCAACGATATTTCAAAATATAATTTTCTATAAACAAAATATAAAATATTTTAAAAGTAATACATCAAATCGATTTATAAGCATTCCGAAAATGATTGGGCCAAAAAATTAAAGTAAACGCTTATAAAAAATAGTTCCTATGTATAGTTTATGTCTTCAAGCATTTATTTATTGTAAAAATAGTCGTATATTCCACTTTTTAAACACCCTGTATCTCAAAAACTAGTCATGCCCGTAGACATCTTTGATCAGGACCTCGAGAAAAACAACAAAAAGTCCCATAAGATGTGTGCGGAATCCTTCCTTTAAAACCATATGCTACTACTACTTCGAAGCAAGAGCTAGTCAGTAATAGTGGCAGAAATAGTCTTAACTGCTACAATACTACCAATATTATACTACTACTATTACTACTACCATATTTTAAGAACATTATTAAATATTCCTACATTATATGGTGCACTTTCCTGAAGATCTATTGTGTTGCCACTTGATAACCTATTATTACGTCTTAAAATGTTACAACTTACCTAATTATTATTTTTGCAGTACCACAGTTCAACCATCAGTGGCCAACAGCCAATTCGTGAGCTAACAGCAGGATTTCACCTCAATCCCCCGCAACCAATGCAATTTTTCCATCAGTCTTTTCCATTTAATCCACAGTTCTTCTCGACCGCAAGAAATTCATTTAAAGGCGACAACTTTCCCAGATTTTTTGGTGGCCCACTGAAGAAGCTGTTCACCCCCAATACAATAAGGCAAAAACCAGAAAGTGATGCACAAGATCAAGCATATAGGTAGGTTGTGTCTGGACCGACATACCGGATGGCGTATATTGTTTGCCTCCTCGTTACAGAACCAGTCGTAAATATCACTACGCTATTGGCATTGTCCAGAATGGCAAGTCGAGAATGCAAACGTTTTTTAAAGTTTGTTTTCATGATTTTTGGCATGACTTGGGTTAGTTTTGTTTGGTTGCATCCCCGGAGTGAGCGAAGGAAAGGAAGGGCCATGCGTGAAGTGAAATATTAGTCGAATGATAAAAATTTACTAAATATGCACACATGCATGAAACATAAAGTACCACTGACGTGTAGGTCCTCCACCAAAGGAAAAATGCACCTACACAATTATAGGTATCATAATTTATAAGTCTAATTTGATACAAGACATTCTTAAATAAATCAAATGTAATCATTAAATAAGATGACCGTAATTACATCAGCTGTATCACACGTGCTTATCTAGCCAATGACGCGGCGTTATTTAACTGGGGTATTGTAATGCGGAGGGAAACAATATACGCTCTTCACTCGCTTCGCTCGCTCCGGTCTCGCAACCAAACAAAACTACCCCAAGGCACGACCTAAATCAAGAAAAAAAAACTTTAAAACAACAGTGCGACAGCTGGACCGCATATAATAGCTCACGACCACTCATACAGATCACTGGTTATGTCAGTGTATTTCAACTTAATTCAGTCGGAAAATAGCAGTAAGATAATGCAGCGGTCATTTCTGCGGGACACCGACTAGGCGTCGCACGCTACAAATGCTCAGATTTAGTTCTGTGACCAATCGCGTGGCAGTATTTATGAAAATTTATTCTTGGAAAGGAAAATTTTTTGAAAAAAAAATTGTTTGGAAGGAATATTTGTGAAAAACAAAGTGAAACTTTATCCGCACAATACAAAAATATAGATTTAGAATAGCCTACAAGCCTGCACAGTGTATTAGGCATAGAAAGCATGAATGTCTCATGTTTTCTGTTAAATAAAAAAATAATATTTTGATTTTATAGAAATTCGCTGACACGTGAATCTCGGCTCGTTCAACAATAGATTCTTATCAGAAAATGATAGGCGAGTTCCGCGCAGATAACGTCGAAGCAAAATTCGCCTCACCGTGGCACCGTGTAACTCTCTGTTTCTGTCTTTACCAAAGCTATATCTCCTTCTCTACTTTCGATCACCACGTGCCGTGTCACACATTTTTTTAGCGATCGCACATTTCGTAACGTTCTCTTAACGCGTTCACCGCCTCACTCTCCAGGCACTAAAGAAGTTTCACTTCAAAAAACTTAAGTGTGCTTGTGAACCATAGGGTAGGATCGCCCAAGAGTATGCATTTAATTTATTAGAGCAAATAAAACACAAACTTCAGCTTTAAATTGTTTATCAATACCAAAAAGTAATGTGTTATAATGATAATAGCATAAAAAATAACATATATTGGCAAACTAACAATATTTCTCAAAGTTATATATTTAAAAAAAATCGAGCATGCGTACTCTTAGGTGACAGTCGACCTAAGAATACGCATCAACCTATATGCCTAAGAGTACGCATTAAAAAATAAGAACATGACCTCAAATTTCAAAAATAATAGGCTAAACTTCGCGCAAATCGCAAACAAAATCATTAATCCTTAATCCTTATATAGCTTGTGCAGTCACCAGTTTCCACAATTACTGCATTTTATCCAATCTGATTAGCTAAATTACTCATTACATCCAGGACAAATTGTATTTTCCTCTCCTTGTGTATTTTTTTCGGGATGACTTTTTTTTAGATGGCTCTGTTTTTTGGAACTAAAATAATTTCTTGCTTTTTAGTTCATTCTTCTTGTTCAGCTACAACTTGATCCTTATAGGGAATGGACGAAAGAATTTCCGTTTTTAAAACTTTTGCCTTCGTATTTGCTAATGTTTGGCTTTTGGTAAAGGCATAATCATTTTTGGTGTTACTATCGAACAGGTAAGTCCCGGTTCATAGTGTAAAGCTGTTCGCGTCTGTGACAGAATGTCACACTTGCCTCCCTGGTAACGCTAAATGAGCAGCAACCACGAACCGCCAGACTGTCTATTTGATTTCCTGGCGAACACATTGCGATGCTAACAGTGCAACAGACTCACGGCTCTTCTGAGAACCACTTGACAATCGGACCTACAATCCGAATATGCCAGATTAACATAGAGGGTATAAGCCGCAGTAAGAGTGAATATATTGGGAAACTTCTCATGGACCAAAACGTCGACGTAGTCACAGTCCATGAAAGTCACACTGCAGACGACTACCAGATAGACCACAGAGGCAAAATTCCAGGCTACAACCTTATCGGGGCAATTAACCACCCACAATACGGAATAGCCCCTTATGCCAGAAGCAACATAGAAAACATTTCCATTGTCCAATCTATTGCTCAACAACAACTATTTTTCTTAGCAATTAAAGTTGAAAATGTAAGCCTAGCTAACATCTATAAACCCCCATCCGTCAGATAGCCAATGGACATGATCCCCACTCTCCCACACCCAGCCATTTACACTGGTGACTTCAATTCCCATCATCACATTTTGGGGTTATAATGACAATAATGAGGATGGAGAAAGAGTGGTTGACTGGGCGGAAAGAAACAAGCTTAATCTCCTGTATGATGCAGAGCAGAAACCAAGTTTCCATTCGGGAAGGTGGAACAGGGGGTATAACCCTGACCTAACATTTATATACTCTGATCTCACCAATAATGGCAATACATGCAGAGATGTCCTTGAACATTTCCCAAAATCACAACATAAACCTATAATCACAACACTTGGTACAACCATTCCTAGAACTAACTCACTGCCCCCCCCCCCCCCCCCTAGATGGGATTTTCGAAGGGCAAAATGGAATCGATTCAATCAACAACTTGAAGACGATATAAGACACATCCAACCAAAAGTCGAAAACTACGAAAGGTTCGTAGCCTTGATGATTAGTGAAGCCAAAAAACACATCCCACGTGGTGTTACAAAATCGTATGTTCCATGCTGGAACGAAGAATGCCAAAAACTGTATGATGAATTCGAACAGACAGGCGACCCAGATTTAGGCGAACAGCTCCTAGAATCGCTAAACAACAACAGAATATCTAGATGGAAAGAAACGTTAGAGAACCTGAATTTCACACACAGCAGCCGAACTGCCTGGAACTTGCTGAGAAGATTAATCAGTGGGCTCAAAGCATCAATGGCACAGAGGGAAATCCCAGCTCCAGACTCCATAAGCAAACAAATAAAAAAACTGTCAAAACCTACAATTACTAAAGAACATAAAAGAAAAATGTGCTACCAACTTAATAAAATCCGCAATAGTCAACAACAGCCCTTGCCGATCATGAGCCCGGTAACTGCGGAAGAACTAAATGCTGCACTCCAACAGACAAAGTGCCGAAAAGCAGCAGGGATTAATAACATAGTCCCAGAGTTCATGAAGAACACTGGTCCGAGAGTTCGTGCTTGGCTTCTGGAATTCTACAGTGACATAGTGTATAAACGCAAGGTCCCAAATATGTTCAAGAAATGTAAAATTGTAGCTTCCCAGCAGCTACACACCAATTGCTTTGCTGAGTGTCTGTTATAAGATTCTTGAAAGAATTTTATACAACCGACTTCGCTCATTGGTACAAGATAACATAACATATAGAACAGGCTGGTTTCCTGCCTGGAAGAAGCTGCTGTGATTAGGTACTCTTCTTGACAACATTTATTGAAAACGGATTCCAGAAAAAAAAGTACATTTGGCATCCTACAAAATTATCTCCCCCAAGGATCCGTCTTGTCCCCTCTGTTGTTTAATGTCTATACATCTGACATTCCCTTCACTACATTCCGCAAATTTATATACGAGGATGATATAGCTCTGGCAACACAGATCTCGTGTCTCACAGGTGCAGAAAATGTGCTTGGTAATGATCTTCAGGCTATAAATAAATATTTTAAAACATTGGGTCTCCAACCAAATCCGAGTAAAACTGAAGTTTCAGCTTTTTACCGTAACAACAGACAGGCAAATTTAGAACTTAATGTCGAGTTCGAAGGCATCCCACTTAAACACAATCCATACCCAAAATATCTGGGAGTCACTCTCGATCGGGCCCTGACATACAGACCGCACCTGAAGAACGCCGCTGCTAAAGTCAGAACCCGTTCAAATATTACCCAAAAACTTGCCAATACCTCTTGGGGAGCCAATGCTGAAATCTTAAGATCCAGTGCCCTTGCTTTAGGGAGAGTCATTACTGGGACCATAAGAACTACCCCAACAGCCTAGCTCCCAGTTTTAAGCAACATAGCTCCCCCTCCATTAAGACGCCTCTCTGCCCTTATTTCCCAAGCTGAAAAAATGGCTAATAATCCTATGCCACATATTCATGATGACACTACAATACTCGCCAACCCATAGCTGAGGTTGAAGTCGAGGCAGCCACCAGTGAGAACGGTTAACCAGCTCACCGACTTTTCAATGGAGGAACTATGGCGCACACAGTGGAGAGAGCAAGAGGTTAGAAATTCCGATCTTATAGAAGACCCAACATCAAAAGTAGCAGGCTTCACTACTAAGCGGAGGGAGTGGTGCAACATCAACCGAATAAGAACTGGGCATGGAATTTGCAACAAGTCCCTCATGCTCTGGGGTAGAGCCGAAGATCCATCATGTGATAGATGTAACGCCGTCGAACAGTCAATCAGCCATATGGTGCTGGAGTGCCCCGACACCCGGTTTGAAGGCAGCCTACCAGATATCCACAATCTTGTGTTTGATTTTTGCTTTCAAGGTGGCCAGAGGTACTAAATCTTCTCCATCATGCCCAACCTCATCTTCTGGTTCGATATTTTGAACGGGTTCAACTTTAGTTGCAGGTTTGTCTGTAGCTTATAAAAAAATTTTTGATTAATTTTTTTTTAAATTTGTTTGGAAAAACTATATTTCTCTTTCGAAGAAATTAAGTTCGAAAAATTTTGGGTCTGAAAATTATGATAGTTTGGGGTTAAATTTATTTAGTCTTGGTTAGCAAAAATGCAAAATGCAGATTTTTTTAGTCAAAGATTCTTACAAACTGAAACTAACCACACAGAACTCAAATTTAATAAATCAGCATTCAGCAATCGCACTAACATTCGTCTAATTCTTAGACAGACTAACCAGATCTAACGATAACTGATTAAACTAACCAAAAATTTATATTTTTAAACAACGTTACGAACGTTCTCCCATTCGAAAAATATTCCTATCAGATCTAGGGGAAAACATGTAAAATCATCACCACTGATTCTTCTATAGAGGGCCTCCCCACTTATATTCATGAATATATAACATCATGAACAAATATATAATAGGACGCTTTGAACGAATGTCATTTTTATAAAACTGAATAATAATCATAACATAAAAATAAATCTAAAATAGAATGTAATATAACTAAGCTTAATAGATAAGAATATCAGTTTACAAAAAATTCAAAATATTTTAGGAAAATATATTTTACTATTTCAAATAGAGAGAATCAACCCTGATAATATGTGTAATAAAAGCATATTGGAGTTTGAGTTATAGGGTGATCAGTAATTCAGTTTACTCTAGTATTATTATCAAAACGTCTTTGTTTTAGGGAGTATCTGAAGGAGGAAGCAGAAGACCTTGAAAAGGAGACTGAACTAAACCACATAACTACAGATTTTACCGATTTTAGCACAGAATCAACGTCACTTCAGCCCAATGCTAAAACGTTTGTTAGACTAAATGTAGGGGGAAAAGACTACAGCTATTCTACATATTAACATAATATCTTAGAATTATAAATAAAAATTTAAATGTAGAAATCTATATTTAGTACACCATAATATAATATATTAAGGTAACTACTCAGATCGAGTATGTACCAAAAGATTTAGTACCCCTCCAATAGTTTATTGCAACAAAAATGTCTAGTTTTGATTCCCCAATTTTGACGCAGAGTTGTCTAGTAAAATGAATTAGATTCCTTTAATTCTATTTTTGCCTTATGACAAATATGCCATGAAAAGAAATAATTGAGACACACCAGATAATAGTTCCACGAATGAACAAACAGAAAATAATTCATATAATCCTATATCATCAGCTCTTATTCGGCCTATGTACAAAATAAAGTGGCTATAAATTATTGTAAAATAGAGTTTCTCCCTTTGTTAAGGTTTGACTTAAAAACGTTCTTAATTTTAAATTTTATAACTAAATGTATTTATTCAATGTTGCTTTTTTCACTTCCAAATTATATGTAATGTACCTATTTAAACTAAATTTAAGTTATTTTGAAACTAGTTAACTCGTACCTCTATAATTCTGTCACTTATATGTATAATTATAATCAATATATTTTAATCCCTTAAACCACTTTTAGCACACATATTAAACGCCACTACTTTTAATTCCGATTAGTCACAGCTTACTTAAATCAGTGTTTTGAATAGCATACCTCTATTAATGTCATCTGATAATAATTAACACATTTAAGGCACATGTTAGTATAACGAGCGATTAAAGTAACTAACCGAAGTTCAATGTAGTGGCCCTTAGAATAAAAATAAGTTATTAATGCCATAGAAATATTCTAGTTACATATTTAGTATATTATATAAAACTACACTATTTATATGGGACCAAAGACAATAAATATCCGATAAAACTGAACTAACATGCATGACTCTTATAGATGCATATATTAATAATAATAAATATTGTATTACTGGTAGGCACCCAATGTGTTTCTTTGTAAAACCACTCTTGAATAATTAAAAGATCAATCGACTTACCTGTAAGGAAGATCGATCGGAATTATCCGAGCATCTTCGCCGTCCCTCATTACACTTTGTAGTATACAACTTTTTCCCAATCGGTACAATTTTTAAAGAAGTTATCTAAAAACATGGTGATTCAGCCGACCCTGGCTAGCCGCTCGAGCTTATCGCCTTGATGCGTCATTACAATTTTGGTTCGTGAGATTTTTGATTACATTGCATTTGGGGTGAAAGGGAGAAGGTAAAGACTGGGTGGGTTTGTAATGAGGGACGGCGAAGATGCTCGGATAATTCCGATCGATCTTCCTTACAGGTAAGTCGATTGATCTTTTAATTATCCTTCGCATCTTCGCCGTCCCTCATTACACTTTGTAGATGTTTAAAGTATTTGCGATGTAATCTACATTAACTGAAAATTGCGAATTTTCTGTAGTCCTAGATTTGTAAGGCCTTTTTATAAACTAAAATTCAAATTTATAACCATTAGATTTAATAACACACATATGAAGGTACATATATCATGTTTAACGCTTAACTGATATTAACCTTTAACTTATTTTTAATACTATACCAATATTCTTATGTAATATGATAACAAGTTGGTAAGTAAGTTATAATTGTAGCTCCATATTTATATGATCCTTTAGAAATTATGGTTCAGTAAACAAGATGCAAATCCAGTGGGATTACCCACGCCAAGTTTGTTATAGAATTTTGAGAATACTTTTGATTTTTCTGTCGAGCCAGCTGTCTTCTGAATGGTTTGTAATGTAACTCCAATTCTTTGAGCTGCTGAAGTTGCCCCGTGTCGCGTGCTGTGTGCCCCAAAGATTTCCGTGTTTATACTGCTGGCTCTTAGTATTAACTTGACCCATCTGCTAATGGTTTGACTGCTGTCTGGGTGATAAGGCTTTTTGTGAGTGAGTATTACATTTTCTTTGGTTTTGCTACTTGTGGTATCGAATGCATCTGCAAATGCAACGATCTATTAGCATATTTACAGTATCTGCGAATGCCGTAATTTCTGTTTTTGAACAGAAAAAATAGGTATGTTCACTAGCTGCAACTGCAATTGCAGACAGTGGAGAGTACGATCGATTGTATCTGCTAATACAACGAACTATTCACCTTTTATTGACTGGTAGCACCCTTTTTCCTTTGGTGCGTTCTATGTAAGTCTCTAATAGTGTGGCTATACATAGTTCAGGTTGATTGATAAAATAAGGTAATATCAAATTAGGTTGAAGCCTGTTTAAGCCACCTGCTTTTATTTTATCCGGGAATCTGATTTCAATTATGTATTCATATATAAAAATATTGTCTATTTTTACTTCCGGGTTGTCAGTGTGCCGGTGTGCCGTTATTAGTATTAAGAGTGATACTAGCTTTAAAGTTAGATTTGTAGATTTAATGATTCGTGAAGGTACATGCTCTTTAAGCGCTGTTTACCTGGGTAGGAATCCCAAGTAAGTAATTGAGTACTTTGGATTTGGGGGTCTTATGTTAAATGTTCCATTGAGAATCCCTTTTATAACCGCTTCGTCTTTTGTTTAATATTCAATATTGGAGAAAGTGCAGATTTGTGTGAGTTCATGGTAGAGTAGGATGACTCCGAAGACAATTGAATATTTAGGAGCTCAATAAGTTTACGGTTTTGGTATATCTTTGTTGGTGTTTACAAAACTACAAATTCCCCACATTTATTGTAAGTATTTCCGAATTGTTTGAGGGCGCTATCTGTCAATGAATAAATAATCACTTTTATCGCTTCATGAGGTACGCTTTGTTATAGAAAGGCTCTCCTGACAATAAGGAAGTTTCATCAATTTTTTATTTTATTTATTTATTTTTTTTTTTATTATTATTATTATTATTGCTTATTTTGATAGCCCATGAAAAATAAGTGAACACGTGTTTTTCTTTTTTCTATAAGCCAAAAATGAAGCAGATACAACGCCGTGAGATGTGCTTATGACGTCATAATACACATGAATTGTTACGTCACACCATGCATAGTATATCTATATATACAAAACTAAAAACTGGTATAGCTCTTGTAATATTCATCTTAGTGGAAATAAAAAATACGTATCGATTTCTTTTTCACTGTTCTATAGTTTGCAATAAAAAAATAATCAGTTTAATTTCTCAGGAGACTTCCTAATTTCCCTACAGCCAGGGAAATTTTCTTCCACAATGGTTGTTTCTCTCTGCAAGGAGATGTGAGTAGGTATTTTTCAGGGTAAAAGATGATAGACTGTTCTGCCAGTAGGTATCTTTTCTCTTGTATAACCCCGAAAAATGAGCATTGTTGCGCGGGAATAACTACGCTTTTTTCAGAATTTATATAAAACCTAAATCTTGTAATGTTTGTGTAATTTTATTTATACTTTTAAGCTCTCTTTTGAATTACCAATAACTAGCCAATCGACTAAGTAGAGTACAGTTTTTATACCCTTTAATTTTACATATCTTACAACTGGTTTCAGTTTTGTGAAAAGATATGGAGCTGTACATAAACCAAATGAAACACAATTAAATTGGTATAATACGTTGCAAAAAACGAATCTTAACAACTTTTTTGACTACTGTGCATAGGGATAAGGAAATATGCATCTTTAAGATCAGTTTTCCCCAAGAATGCGTATTTTGAAATAAAATTTTTTGCCGTCCTATGTAGTCTTCTATTTTGCTAACCGGAGTGGTGTCCTATATATTGAAAGGCATTTTATAATCCTGTACCCACTCTATTATTGAACTGTTTACCTTTAATTTCTGCCAATTTTGAACGTATAATTCTAGTTCAGACGGTTGGCTAATTAAATTATTGAAAGGGAGGGCTAAGGCACTAATCCCACGGACCATAGCTGTTTCTGTAATTCATACCGTAGTTGTCTTGGCAGGATTTAGTACTCTCTTTGAGATTTAATTTTGATGGTCTGGGTCTGAGGACATTACAGTTGGCAGCTGGTGGATACTTCTCTATCATACTGTTTTTTTTTTTTTTTTTTTATCTTTTAGTCCTTTTAATATACGTGATTGTACCATCTAAAAAGTATCTATCTGAGTATGTAGTTCTGGCCTCGCAGGTATGATTTCCTCGTTTTTTTTTTTTGCCTATTAACAAAGCGTGGTCTTTACTTTGTTCAGGACCATCTGGTGCTTCTGATGTTGGTAAGTCTTGATTCGGATAAGTTATTTCCTCCGCTAGCGTGAGAGGATCATCTAATGCATCTGCAAATGCAAAAGATTTTCCTTGGTTTTGCTACTTATTATATCGATTGCATCTGCAAATGCAACGATCTATTAGCCTAGTTACAGCATCTGCAAATGCTGCAATTTCTGTTTTTGAACAGAAAAATAGGTTCAT
>MU182035.1:0-27648 GCA_016904865.1 Pissodes strobi
TTTTTTAGATGAAGGCTCCTTTGCTAAAATACTTGAAGCGATCCATTGTTTTCTGTGATTGTTATCAAATGCATGTTGACAAATATGTGATTTGTGGAATTGTGTATTTTTAATATAAGTTTGGTGTTCCTTTATACGTTTTGATAATGGTCAACAGGTTTCACCTATATAAAATTTATTGCATTCACATGATATTTTATAGATAACATTTTTATTGATTTCATTTTCATTGTGGTTTTGTTTTTGTTAGTTTGGATCTAAGGGTGTTTTCTGTTTTGAAAATTGTACGAATGTTAAATTTATTACCTATTTGTTTTATTTTGTCTGATAAACCAGGAATATAAGGAATAAAGAGGTTCATAATAGGTCTATTTTGATTTTGTCTAAGATTTGGTTGCTCAAAATCAATAAAGCATTTTTCAATGAAATCAATAGGATAGTTATTATTAATTAAAACATTGGTAAAAAATTCTTTTTCTGTGTTGAAATTTTGATTATTACAAATTATTTTCATTCGATCATATAGACTTTTTACGACCCCCTTTTTGACCATTATTGGGTGATTTGAATTAAAATTTAAATATCTGTTTGTATGTGTAGGTTTTCTGTATATTTTTGTTTCGAAAGTATTCAAGTCTTTTTTTATAAGAATATCAAGAAATGAAAGTTGTTCATTAATTTATCTTTCTATAGTGAATTTAATTGTGGGTTCTTTGCTGTCAATATGATTTAGAAAATCGTCAAAAAAATGTTCGTTATATGGATAAATTGAAAAAATGTCATCTATATAACGCCACCAAATTAAAGGTTTATATTGATAATTTTAAACAAAATTTAATTTCAAATTTTCCATAAAAATATTACTTAATAAAGGTGATAAAGGCGAACCAATAGCCATACCATTGTTTTGTTGATAGTGATTGGTATTGTATTGAAAATAGTTTTTACGTAAAAAGTAAGTAATTCGTGTATTGTATCAATATTAAGTTTTGAACGTTCACCATGGTTAGTATCACTTGCTAATTAATTTCTTACAATATTTAAAGTTTTATCAACAGGTACGTTGGTAAATAGACTAACAACATCAAAACTTACCAGAGTATCGTTAGGATTTAAATTAATTTTTGATAGTTTCTCTAAAAAATGTTGTGAGTTTCTTATATATGAGTAAGTGTTATTAGCAAGTGGATTAAGAATGTTGAGTAGATATTTTGCAATGGGGTGTGTTGGTGAATTTATACAGCTGACTATTGGACGAAGAAGAATATTTAGTTTATGTGTTTTTGGTACTCCATAAAAATGAGGTGTTTTACTATTGTGTGGTGTCAGTTTGAATCTTTCTATGTCATTGAATTGATTTTTGTGTTTTTTTAACATATTGTATATCTGTCTCTCAATACGTTCTGTTGGATTATTATTTAGTATTGAGTAATTACCGTCATTTAAAAGAGACATTATCTTTTCATCGTAGAAAGAGCAAGTAAGGCTCTGTTACGAGAAAGATTACAGTTTCATAGATTTAATAAATATAAAATTCAAATAGAAGTTAATAATTTAAAACTAAACTTGCAAAACCAAAATTTACCTATAGATTTCAATTATATTTGTAACTGTCTTCATAATTGTTATTTAATAAATTTTGATAAACAAAAACGTATTCATATAAATAAATTTAATATTCTCATTCAAGAAAAATTAAACAAAGAAATTTCTATTGCCAAAAATAACGACTTTATTGAAAAAACTGTAATTAATTTGTCTGATAGAGTATTATCCGATGTTGATAAACTTGTTCTTTCTAAAGGTTTAAATTACTCAGTTACACCTAAAATCGTTCCTAAGTTTGATATCATTTCAGCAATTGAAGAAACGACACAAAACTTGCAAGAAGAACATAAAGACGAATTTAGAATTAGAACTAAAATAACACTAGAAAAACCATTTAAAATTAAACAAAACTTAACATACATGAAAAAAGAGCATTACAATCATTAAAAAAAGATAACACTATTCAAATTCTACCAGCCGATAAAGGTAATTCAACCGTAATAATGAATTGCATTACTTACGATGAAAAGATAATGTCTCTTTTAAATTACGGTTATTACTCAATACTAAATAATGATCCAACAGAACGTATTGAGAGACAGAAATACAATATGTGAAAAAAAAACACACACAAAAATCAATTCAATGACATAGAATGATTCAAACTGACACCACACAATAGTAAAACACCTCATTTTTATGGAGTACCAAAAATACATAAACTAAAAATTCCTCTACGTCCAATAGTCAGCTGTATAAATGCACCAACACACCCCATTGCTAAATATCTACTCAACATTCTTAATCCATTTGCTAACAACACTTATTCATATATAAGAAACTAACAACATTTTTTAGATAAACTATCACAAATTAATTTAAATCCTAACGATACTCTGGTAAGTTTTGATGTTGTTAGTCTATTTACCAACGTACCTGTTGATAAAACTTTAAATATAGTAAGAAATAAATTAGCAATTGATACTAACCTTGGTGAACGTACAAAACTTAATATTGACACAATACTCGAACTACTTACTTTTTGTGTAAAACTACTGAATTAAATTTTGTTGAAAATTGTCAATATAAACCTTGAATTTGGTGGCGTTATATAGATGACATTTTTTCAATTTATCCATATAGCGAACATTTTTTTAACGATTTTCTAAATCATATTGACACCAAAGAACCCACAATCAAATTCACTATAGAAAGATAAATTAATGAACAACTTTCATTTCTTGACATTCTTATAAAAAAAGACTTGAATAGTTTCGAAACAAAAATATACAGAAAACCTACACATACAAACAGATATTTAAATTTTAATTCAAATCACCCAATAATGGTCAAAAGGGGGGTCGTAAAACGTCTATATGATCGAATGAAAATAATTTGTAATAATCAAAATTTCAATACAGAAAAATAATTTTCAACCAATAAATAATAACTATCCTATTAATTTCATTGAAAAATGGTTTTTTAATTTTGAACAACCAATAATTAGACAAAATCAAAATTGACCTATTACGAACCTCTTTATTCCTTATATTCCTGATTTATCAGACAAAATAAAACGAGTAGGTAATAAATTTAACATTCGTACAATTTTTAAAACAGAAAACACTCTTAGATCCAAACTAACAAAAACAAAACCACTCAATGAAAATGAAACTACTAAAAATGTTATCCATAAAATACCATGTGAATGCAATAAATTTTATATAGGTGAAACCTGTAGACCATTATCAAAACGTATAAAAGAACACCAAACTTATATTAAAAATACACAATTCCACAAATCACATATTTGTCAACATGCATTTGATAACAATCACAGAATACAATGGATCGCTTCAAGTATTTTAGCAAAGGAGCCTTCATCTAAAAAACGTAAAATTAAAGAAAGTGCTTAAATTTTATTAAATAAAGATGAATGTGTTGCTTAAACTTCTGTTAGTTTTAATAGCACTTGGTTACCTTTGCTAAAAACTGAAGTTGATAAGGGACACTTAAAAATTAACTAATCCTTTCAACAAAAATCATTAAATTCTTCCTAAGCGAATAACACCAAATTATAGATATATAAAACTTCAAAAACATTAATTTATCAAATAACACCTCAATATCACACTAAAGACCAGTAACCAGTAATTAAATATGTCATTATAATTGTCATTTTGTCAAAGTCAATTCAAAGCTTGACAATCTGCAAGAGCTTTTTACTGTTTTATTGTATTTACTAACCATTTTCATTTTTAGTTTTTACCTTTCTTGACAACGGGAATAGATTTATTTCCCGAAACGTTGAAGTTATATAGGTATTTCGTTAGGGTCACTAAACTAGCACTTGTGCTGTTTACATCCTGGAGCCAGAGCCGAAGAGGCTCTATATAACAAATTGAAAACGACAGTGGAGAGAAAACTCAAAAATTTGTAAGTTGCAATATAAATGCTAGATTTAATACTACCATTTCTTTTCATCTGTAAATATTTGAACACTTCATGCCTGGCACTCCGCATGCTTCGCTCGGTTCTGAGGTGCAACCAATAAAAACTAACCATAACTAACCCAACGCATGAAAAGCAACTACATTTATGTTACAGTCGCCCTATGGCGAGGTCTCATCGCGGCGGCAATTTACGTTAAGCACCTAGGCGGATCAGGTACGAGGAGCCAAATAAGGCGCGAAATTAGCTAGGTAGCACGAGGTTGGTTCCCGTTAGTTTAATAATATTTAGAGACTTACTGATAAGAATTGCATTGTTTTTCATTTTGTTGTTTTGTCATGATTCCAACAAAGCTGCAACATCTTCCAGCGCTTTGAGTATTTACGAGAGATTTCTATCTCCTACGTTTTGTAAATGACTAAGGAATTAACAATATTTACAGTTAATTTGGTTATATACACTATATATAGGTTTAGGAACGCTAAAAATTTTAACACGGTCAATCCGTACGAAATGTGCCTTTAGTGAGGGAAATTCATATTTATAGGCACTGTAACTGGGTGGTTTTGCTAGGCGGGTCGTCCTGATGGTTGCAAATAGCACATCTTATGGTTTCGCTATGACACTCAGTAATTTGGTGATTGCTAGCAATTAACAAAGAAGCTCCTCCTGGGCCGATTCAGGTAGGAGGTGCTAAATAAAATGAAAGATTGGGTGGCTAGCACAAAGTTGGTCCCTGTGCTCCTGCTAATAATTATATGCTTAAAAAGTTAGTGAAAGATACGGAGTCTTTCTATAATTTTAGTTAAAAATATTTAGGGAATTTTTCTGAAAAGAAATGCATTATTGCTTAAAAGGTTTCCATTTTGTTGTTATAGCATGATTCCGACAAAGTTGCGAAATCTTCCAGCGCTAAAAGTAGTTGTGTTTTGTAAATTACTAAGAAGATTTACAATATTCATAAGATTAATTGGGATATTTACACTATTTATAGTGGATGGCTATGCCTCTAACAGCGTTTGCACTGCATTACAGGACGCATGCTTTTCCTATTTTTTTAAGAAATCCTTTCGTTCGTCAGTACTCTACAGTTTTGATTTAAGTTTAGAAACATAGAATATGCTTCAAGTACCACTAAGTAAAGCGGTATTCGCGTTTTTTCATTTGATATATCTTTTTGACATTGTACTCGAATATTTAATTGAAAATGATTTACCCAGGTGTTATTTATCGTATATTTTTTTAACAAGGTTCAGTTTTTGACGTGTTTACAGTTGGGAATCTAGTATATTTAAGGTTATACGCGCATCTTGTAATGCTTACACTAATGCATTATGCTTAAAGGACGTTGTTCTGATTGCAAGAGGTGGCGGTAATGGTGTTTTAGATTTTTTATGCAGCTGATCTTTTTTTTTTCGGGTTGCATGTACATTATCGGTCATCGGTGTATGAGATAACGCAATGTTATTTGCGTCATTCTCAGTGTTATTCAATTCCATGTCTGATAATGGGTCATAGCGATTGCTAACTGGGATAGGGAAGACGACTTCTTCAAATCTCGGCGTTCTTTCTTCATGTTGATAAATGTTGATAATCCATGTTAGTGTGTGAGGCTCCTTAAATGTTCCTTTTTCCGATGAAATATTTTCTAAAGTATTATTGCTTGCAGTTGTATGATCTGGTACGTTGCCGTTTATTTGCTGGAGGTCATCTGAAGGTCACGTGAACCTTGTGCTTGCTTTGGGTCACTTGTATCTTTAATTTCTGGTGGATTTTCCTCTTTTGGAATTTTCAGTGGTTTTCCGGTGTTGATATTAGCTTTTGCCTCCGTTTTGCATTTAAGATATGTATAGTGATACAGTCTTAAGTGGGCATTTATGACCTTAGTCGAAGTTCAGAAGTTCATTGTTTTAAATTCATGTTATCCTCGTAGTACTTCCGATAGTATCCACAGTTCGGTTTGAAGAAATTAATTTTTCTATTAATCAACTAGATTTTTGCCATAACTAAAGGTGGTTATTCTGTTGGATTGTTCTTCCCCGTGAATCTCGCGGAGTGCTAGGAAAGCATAGAAGCTTCAGAGTGTTTAGAACTTTCCTGGTTTATCATAGTTGCGCAATCGCCGGGACATTGTCATACTCCGTTACAAGATATAAAAATCAGTTGAGTTACTGCTAACTTTATAACATAAAAGGCAATCTCTATATTATTTACAAGCAAACGCGAGAAAATCGACAATGCCGAATCAGTCGCGCGATTCGCGCCGTCCGTCGTTGCGTCGTCGAACGGGTGCGACGGCGACCGACGGCGCGAATCGGACTTTCAAAATCCGTTCAATTTTTGCATTGTAAATTTATGCTATAGTTGGGATACAATGCGGGATTCTGCATTCGCCACCAAGGTGGAAGCTGCGCGTGACGAAACTGTGACGATTTCTGCGACTTGGACTGTTTCAACAGCTTTTTAGACAGATTTTTCATGCAATTTTGATATTATCACAAACTAGATAGATACATTAACCCAAACTAACCCAACTGCTTATTTCAGGTAGAAAAGTTCCTCGATTAATTTAAAATAATTCATAGTCTAAAAGCTCTTACTAATACATTGGGAAAAAAAGGATAATTATATAAAGAGATATATAAATTATAATTTTCTCTAAATCCTAAAATATATTCTTTCTTAGCAACTTCTAAAAACACTTTTCTCTGGACTTCATTGAAATATATTAAAAGGATTTTAAAATACCGTCTTTGAAAAGCACTTTTTCAACAAAAATAATTAATATCAGCAAATTCGTTGCTTACATCAAAACGGATTACTCGTTTTTTTTTGTTTAAAGTAATATTGTGCACAGCAATAAAAACATTATTAATTAAAAAGACTTTTTTAGAAAGCTTCAATTCAAAATCTGAGTTTATTTTAATGAGACCTCGCAATAGGGGATTTTAAAGATGTTTCCTTTACAACATTTTCAAATATTGTCAATAGATATAAAGAAAAGTTCAGCACATTACATACAAAATACTGGTTGACAAAATTTGTGGCGGTTTCTGGTATTTCACACACAAAAAAAAACCTTTTCCCGAAATAAGTATATCGTTTCCTTTTAATAATGACACTTAAAAAAAAGGCTAGAATTCGTTAGTATTAACTTGGAACCCATATACAGCTGGTTTATTTATAAATATAAGTTTATCCTGTAATATTTGCAACCACTGTCCAAAAAATTTCGACTCCTGGGAATAATCACAATCGCTTATTTTCGAAAAAAAACTGGAAAAAAGTTTGAAGCTCACTATGTTGTAAACAACTATGGCATCATCTTCCCCATTTGTTGCAAACGCCATGTAAAAATTTAAAATTTGAAATCCAAACCAGCGTTTTGTATTCACAAGCTAACTTGCATGTTATTTTTATTATAATATATATTTAATAGCTATTTAAAGCCATCATACTCAAATTAAGTTCCCTTTACCCCTATGCCATTCTTTCACTTCGCTCTTTCTTACGTGGCACTTAAAATAAACGAGGTTCTAATAAAACTCTGACAGCCATAGCCAATATAAAAACTTCAGCTTCACCATAAATTTCCAAGATTGCCTCTATAGTAGATTTTATACTTCTCGCAATCGGCGATGATGAATGTTAAGTCACGTGAAATCTTGATTCACTTTTTCATTTTGCCATATTAAACATGCATACAGGTGAACACAAATCATAGTTCCAGCATTACGAAGCTGTTCAAGAAAGTAATATTCGGGGAAAGATGATGCAAAGTGAGAAAAAATCTGAGAAAAATGGAAAGATGATTCAATGGCGTCATTTATAATTTGGCCGATTTTAATATTCAGAGTGATTTATTCATATATACGAACGATTTAAAGAACTTGGCGCAACGATAAAAATAATAATAAAAATAATTATTTAAAGATCCTCGAAAGTACTATATTATCTCAACTTCGCCCCGCGCCACTTTTTACATAAACGATAGATATCTATAGATAGTTTGTAGCCTGCATAGATATACCTAACGGCCATTTTAATTGTACGACCAAAAAAACACTAACTAAAAGTAAATCTTTCCTTAAATATTTACCTAATGTGTAGTGTGGTAATTGCTATTTAATTTACCAAATTCAAACTTAATAAGATACTAAGAGTGTATAGGCAAAGTTTACAGAATTAAAAATATAAGTTGATTCACTCCACGCCATCGTCAAATTCCACTCCGGCACTCCCCGCCTGCCCGGTAGACTGGTGCCAGTCTACAGTGGAGAGCTAGGTAAATTAAGTTTATTTATTTGTTTACGGTCCGGCGTATAGGGTGAGATTTCAAAAATAGCGGTTTGTTTTTGGTGGATTTCTGAATAAAATGTCTAGTCGAAAATCGAAATATTTGTTCAGTAGTTGATTGTGAACGACGAATGGCAGACAATATATCGCTCTTTAGGTGCCCAAAATGGTAGGTATGTATTAATTTATTATAAGCTTTTATTTAACTTTACTTGTATGTTTGGGTCAAATCTTACAAGTTAAATTTGTCCCACTTCCCATCAATGTTCAATATTAATATCGATTTATAATGAGTACAATAGAGTATGTATTAAAAAAAAACTTGCAGGTGTCGAGCCTGGAAGAGTGCCTTAGAATTTATAGGATCCCACAAATATTCGAATGATACACCAATGTAATGTCATAGCCGTATTAGAATGTGTGGTTTGCATTTTAATGAAAACAGTTTTGCAAATTCTTCTAGGAGCTGTATACATTCATATGCTGTTCCATCAACCGTGTTACCAACTAAAAAAGGTAACTTTTAATCAGATTTTGTTCATTTGCAAAATAATGTAAGATGGGTGCAAATATAGGTTTATCTAAAAGTATATTACTTTAAATTTTGTGCTAATTAGTTATTGTGGTAAAATTAACGAAATATAGAAATTGCTAAAATGTAGCCAAAATAATTTGTAAAGTTTTGCAAAACTATGATGTAGTTCATCCCCAAAATAAATTAAAATAAAGAATTTTGCACGGGGTATTAAATTTCATTCTTGAAGTAAAAAATAATATATTTTACCAATTTTATTTAAATATGCAATCGTATTTACCGTAATTTTTTTAAAATATGGTGAATAAGGCCATTACCTTTTCATCTTTTTTTGTGACTTCACAAAATATATTTTTCAAAATTTTAATGAAAACATATTTCATTATTTAAATTCCTCCATTTATTACTTACTAAGCGAGAAATTTTACTCTATGTTCCCAATAGCGCTTTGACCAAAGTAAATCGCGTCAAACTCGGCTCTTATTGCCTCAATACCCCCTACATTTTTTGCCGTCGCGTTGCGTCCTCGGCTCGCCTTTGATATGACGATTTCATTGAATTGGCGCTTAGTGTACCAACTTATATTTTTAATTCTGTAAACTTTGGTATAGGTTAGGAGCAAGTTAATAATATTAGTAATGTAACAGCGATATGATATAAAATAATAAATTTATAATTTCAACAAGCAAAAGGTTTATTTTAATCTCCCTCTGACAGTCTAGATCGGAAATAAAATTTTGATGCAATATTCTTAGTAATCTCTGTGGACTGGTTCACTAACTGGGAGGTTGTCCGTGCTTCCTGGGGGTTGATATCGGCGATGTCTGCGGCCCTGGAACTTATTCTGTGAAATTACCGGAAGATGTCCTGGTTGTGCTATCGAGGGTAGTGCTAAGGACATTAAAATCATGAAAAAATCGTACAAGATAGCTGAAGAGATCAGTGGGAATGCCAAGGTTTCTATCTCAATTTGGCGAGGAACGTCATTCAACTCAGACTAGTTTTTTGAGAGGAAAATAAAAAAAAGGAGTGGAAATATTTCCTAATCTATTACGCTGAAATCTGACAAGATACGCAGAATAGTATTACGCTCTTCCTGTCCTTCTAATGGGCGCAAACCTTCATCCAGCTTAGAAGGAACTGGGAGTGAATAATCTCAAATCGAATGAAAAAAAATTAATTTTGAGAATTTAAAATTAGATATTGAATGAAATAAAGTATGTCAATGCGCAGGCTAAAACGAGCTGTCGCCGAGCGTATAAATTAGGCCCTAACTCAAATGTCAGAGAGTAGGGGTGGGTGATTTATTTAAGGCGCCACGGGCTTTTAGACATCACAAGCGAAAATTACCCCAAAGTTGAAATATGGAACTCGTTTTAGCTTAAGCTTCGCGACAAAATAAATGAATACCAAAAAAAATCGTTATCTATTTCTATCAAGAAAATCAATCAATAAACTAACAAAATCAAGTTAGAACATTAGTTCAAGTGTATACAAGCCGGCAATTTATCAGTATTAATAATGGAAAAATAATTACTCGAAACATAATAAAAAATCAGAGTCGGTATAAAGCAAGTACCCAAATTAACCGAAAATTAAAGTCGATGAGAACAAATACTCAAAAATTAATCAAAAATAACTAAAGTAAACGATAAACAAATACTCGAATATTAATCAAAAGTAAGTCAAGAACGATTCAATTATTGAGCGCAAATAATAAAAGAAACAGATACTTACTGTAATGGGCCTTTACTTCAGAGTCACAATTAAAAATTAATTAAATAAAACAGTTAAATAAACAAACAAAAGATCGGTTTCATTATTATTAAAGAACTATCACAACTGGTCATAGGAAAAGAAAGATTAAAGGACGAGAAAATTTCAGCAGATAAATTTTATGGTAACACTGTATTTTTAATCAAAAAAAGGTAGGTTTTACTCGGTGAAATAATTCATACGCTTAATCTAAACAAATTCCGAAATATTCAATTGTAATTAACGACGACCGCTTAAAGCATTAATAAAAGGAACGTCAGTAAAATATGATGAAAGCCAGCGATACTGCAAATAACTTCTCATTATAGGTAAGTTCAATTAGCTCGAGTAAACACCTAATTAAAGGCCAATTCACGGATCTCGAATCATGATTCGTCACAGCCGTATAACTAACTATGGTTATTCGGTTCAGTTAAGCTACGTTGATAACTGCCGCAAAAACGATATGAAAAAAAAACTAGTTAGACCTGGCGCTATTATAGCCACCAATTAATTACAGACCTTAACGTATGGCAATTTACTCCACGGTCAAGTTACCAGTAGGACAATTATAATAAACAATCTGTTCGAGTAAAGAAAATATCAAAGACCTTAATAAAAATATTTAAAAATAACGCAAAGTCTACTAGGCTGTAACAACACTAGTAGTTATCTGATCTACGGTTATCCAACGTAAGCCAGAAATCGTGAAAATTGGGAGTACTAACAAAACTAGTTCGACCTACAACGTTATTGCGTCAGTCAATTAAAACTAAAAAAACATTCGATCCAAAATCTGATTTAATCTAGATCAACTGTTCTATCTGAATTTTAGAATTTGATTAACTAAAATCAAGCATCTCAGGCTCGTCAAAATTGCCCAAAAATTCAAAGTTCGTTTAAAAGAAAATTTGAATGACTAAATGTTACCTTAATTAAGGAGAAAAAGTTTAAAAAGTTATTCTTTGATCGAAAACAAAGCCAAGAAAAATTATAATTAGAGATCGTAAGTTACCTACTTATTCTTTGTTCGAAAACAAAGTCAAAAAAAATAATAGTAAGAGATCGTAGTTAATTACGCAAATTTGCCGCAAAATATATGGATGAAAGAAATAATATGGAAATTGCTCACTTGGCCGATGAGTAACTCCTCAAGCAGCTTCCAGGAAGAACTTTTCACGGTAGGAAGAAGACTTCTTTGACAAGCGAAGGTCTGCAAGGCTCTATAAAGGTAGTACCGCTAGACAGTCGTAGCCAAGGAACACTCTGTCGTTAACGATGCTCGTCGATAGCAATGAACAATCCGACGCGACGGTAGCAATGGATCCGACGCGACGGTGGAATAGATCGACGGTAGTAATAGACCTCACGGTAGAAGTTGACTCAACGGGAAAAGTAGACCCAACGGTAGCATCCTGTGAGAGGACACATATTCAAGGTTCCACACGTAACTCTTAATGGACGAGCATTATAACTCGGTAATCAAAATCAAACATCAAGGAAAAAAAGAAATCAGAATTTAAAAAAAACAATAATTTACCTGTGTAGGGGTAGCCAGTTGCTTAACGCTAGACGGCTTTCAGTTGGGCAAGTGGACTTCTGTAAAAGATTAAAAAGGAAATTCTAAATCCGCCCTGGTGCGTCACAATATGATGGCGACAAAAAAATGAACAAAAAAAACTCAACTCACCTTTCAAAAGGCAGTACTCAAATCCCACAAAGGGCAGTTTTAGACACCAACACTTATGAAAAGATAAGGCACAACTAAAGACTGGACCCGGTCGGAAAAATCCCATTAACAGGTAAAAATCTAAATTAGTTCCAACCGGCGTCCAATGTAACTGCTTGACTCACAAAGGTCGTAGAGAGAGTGGCGCCAGTAAACCGGCAACTCAAGGAGCAGTCAGTAGTCTCGGAAACTCGCTTCACCAATAAATATCCGGCACGGCTAATCACAAGTTCATCTCAATAATCCATCCAAGGGAATTAAAGAATAAAAACCTGGGATTTCGATGTATAGGCTTCCACCAAAAAAAACTACCCAGAGTAGCCAAAAGGACATTGTCATTAAGCCACTCCAATCAATAGAATTTCCCAGTTATTCAGGGATAATTAATTACCTGCGCGCGCGATGAAACCTGGTAGCCAATCCGAAACCAGTACGTACTACGAGAAGGCCATCGATTTTAATTTCACGCGCTAATTTGATTTGGGTCGAAATCGATTTGTTTAGCGACACGGATTTATTTTAATTTCTCGATCGAGAGTACTTCGAAGCCAGATTATATACGGGGGCTTTTTGCATCGATATACGCTAGACAAAACAGCTCGTGACAAGAGAATAATTTATCATTAATAATAATATATAAATTTTTTTTTTTTTTTTTTTTATGGCAGTGGCACACACACTAAAGGTAGATCCTATGGCGCTCGACGAGCGGTGTGTGTGCGAAGATGTTGATTGACACGGTTCTTGAATATTTGTAGGTTGTAATTAGTGGGAAACAGATGTTCTGGAAGTGAGTTCCACAGTGATGCAGTGCGCCAGACAAAGGAGTTCTGGTAAAGCGATGTTCTAGGTGTTTCTAGTTGTACGACGAACTGGTGCGCTCCTGCCGTCTGTCGGGACTGCCTGACAGGAGTTGCCAGGGGCGGGATTATGTGGGCCAAATCCTGGGAACATCTGCCGTGAAAGTATCTGTAAAACAGAGACATCTCGGCCACATGTCTGCGATGTTCCAGACTATCCAGATTCCGGGTCAACTCCGGATCGCCGACGAGACGCACAGCCCTCTTCTGAATGGAATCCAGCAGCTTTAGGGTATGCTTTGGTGCGGCACCCCAGATATGTGAGCAATATTCTAAGCACGGTCTTATTTGCGCTTTGTACAGCAAGAGCAACTGCTGCGGTGTATAGAGTTTCTTGTTGCGAAATAGCGCACCAAGCTTCTGGGAGGCTGATTTTGCGATGTTAGCAACATGGTCATGCCATGACATATTGCTGTTGACCGAGACACCCAGCAGCCCGATTGACGAGGATGAAGGAATGGTCGATCCTGCCATAATGATGTCAGGGCCCGCTGTATTGGCCCTCTTAGTAAACGTTGCTGCTTGGGTCTTCGCTGCATTGAACTGGACCAAATTTCGGTCGCCCCAAGTTTGAACTTTCTCCAGGTCTTGATTAATTGCTGTAATCTGCTCCTGTCTGCGGTGATGAGTCTCAGTCGCTGGTAAGGGTTTTTCTGATCTAAAGTGGGAGACAAGGGTACTGTCATCTACAAAACTGTAAACAGGATTATTCGTTTCGATCAGCAGGTCATTAATATAGATGAGGAACAGAGTTGGTGAAAGTATTGCGCCCTGAGGCACGCCCGCGTTGATGGTGAATGTGTCCGAGATGTGTCCATCGACCGCAACATGTAGGGATCGGTTCTTAAGGAAACTGGCCAGCCAGCTGCAGAGAGAAGCGGGCAGTCCCAAGGACGGCAGTTTGTTGAGCAGTCCGTCATGCCAAACTCTGTCGAATGCCTTTGAAATATCCAACGCAATCGCTCGAGACTCTCCGTAGTTTTCAATTGCCCTACTCCATATATGAGTGACATAGGCCAATATATCTCCTGTCGATCTCTCTTTGCGAAAGCCGTATTGATTATCGCTGATTATTCTGTTGCTCTCGAGGTACTTGAGTAGTTGCTGGTTGACTACACGTTCCATGACTTTGGAGATTATTGGAAGCAAGGCAATCGGGCGATAGTTTGAGGGCGTGGTTTTCTTGCCTTTTTTTGGAACAGGTTGCACTCGAGCGACTTTCCAAGAGGATGGGTAAATCCCTTTTCTGTAAGAAAGAGAAAAAAGCCTGAAAAAAACAGGTGTTAGTTCGTTGGCACAGTTCTTTAGCACGATGGCAGGTATTCCGTCCGGTCCTGATGCCTTTTGCGTATCTAGTTCTTTAAGGATTTTGCGAATATCACGATGAGAAAACTTGACTTCTGCCATGGTGGTGTTGATGTTCGGTATAGTGGGGAGAGTCTTGCTTTGGGGCACGTCTAAGGTAGAGTGCGATGAAAACATTTTGGCGAGCATGTTTGCTTTTTCCTTGGCTGTAGTCGCCGTGATGCCACGTTCGTCCGTCAAAGGTGGGAGAGACGTTTTTGTAAAGTTGTTACTTACTGCCTTTGCTACCGACCAGAAATTCCTGGAGCCACTGGGGCATTGCAAAAGTTTATTCCTGATCCTTTGATTGTGTTTGTCCTTAGTTTCGTCGATCACACGCTTGCACTCGTTTCTCGCTTCGATAAAATAATTGCGATTTTCAGCGGTCTGATTTTGCTGCCAGTACTTATAGGCTTGCTGTTTCCTTCCTACAGCTCTTTCGCACCTTTTGTCGAACCAGGGCTTTCCTTTTGATGGTAACTTGATGGAATTTGGGATGTATGCTTCCATTCCTGAGGAGATTACTTGCATGATCTCTTCGCAGCAGTCTGACGGGTCGTCAGTGGCAAAGCAGACGTCGAGCCAAGGAAAATCTAGGTAAAACTGCCTCAGATCGTCCCAGTTTGCAGAATTGTAATGCCAGATTTTGCGAGGCAATGGTGGATCCTTCTGTATGAGTGGCAATTCACAAACCGTTGTAATAAGTTTGTGGTCGGAGGTACCTAATGGCGGACCAACTGTAACCTTGTACTGGTCAGGATTGGTGGTCAGAAAAAGATCCAGGAGGGCGGCGAATTCGCCCCTCTCTGAGATTCGAGTTGGTTCGTCTACAAGTTGAGTAAGCCCGCAGCTGATGGCAAATGCTTCAGCTTCTCTACCTTCGTTGTCGGTCTTGTTGTGATGTTTGAGCCAGTTGGTGTTGTGGGCATTGAAGTCTCCCAGAACGATTATTTCTGAACTGGGGTGATCGACCTGTATTGAGTCAAAGGTGGTAGCTAGTGTTGAGAAAAAGCTTTGGTATGCTCTATCGCTCGGAGGGCGATAGAGACAACATATAAACTTGGTTAATCCCTTGGCGGTGAACTTGAGCCACATGACGTCAAGGTTGTTCGGTTCGAGTGTTTCCTCGCGGTGACATGAAAGGTCGCTTCGGACAAAAAGGCATATTCCGAACTTATATCTAAATCGGGTATGTAAGTCGTAACCAGGATAGAGGTAGTTCACTGTTGTTGTTGTAGAACATACTTGTGTTTCTGTAAGGGCTAATATGTGTGGTCTATTTGCTTGTAGATGTTGGTGTACCGAATTTATGTTTGTATTTAGGCCTCTTATGTTGCAGAAATCTATTCTAAATTGGTTCGGTATCTTTGCTGTCTGTGAAATGCGGAATGAAGGGCTCCCAGGGCCACCCAGCGCCCGGAGATCCGAATGGCCGGGGAGTTTACCTCCGAAATATTTTGATCCTGGAAGCACCATCATGTCCATATATTCCTACTATGAAACCCGGGATCACCAGCGCGGAAGCGGAACGTGATTTGGGAAAACCACTTAGCGCTCCCCAATTCTGGTGGGGTGGTCTTTCACCGGACGATGCGAGTAGGCTTATGCATCTACCACCTAGGGCCGCTTCCACTCGAAGCATCGGCCTCAGACTCATTCCTTTGGCGGTCCCTAGTCTTACAGGGGTAAAAATGTGGTTTGTTGGATCACTCCCCAGTGATCAGCTCCAGACTTTGTACTTTGGTGTTCTCCAGCCTGGAGAGGACGATGGGATTTGATGGACCACATCCCGTGGCAACTCGGAATGGTGGGGGCGTCACTCCCCGTAATCAAACTGCTCTCACCAGTTTGACGTTCCTGCCAGCCAATACAATGCAGCCCCTCTTCTCACAAACTGTCATTGATCGGCTCCAGACTTTGTACTTTGGTGTTCTCCAGCCTGGGGGAGGACGATGGGATTTGATGGGCCATATCCCATGGCAACTCGGAATGGCGGGGGCGTCACTCCCCGTAATCAATTTCCTCTCACCAGTTTGACGTTCCTGCCAGCCAATACAATGCAGCCCCTCTTGTCACAAACTGTCGAAGGTATTTAAATCTTACCTATGAAAACCGCTGGGTAGGAAGGTACGGGCCTCATGTTTGGCCGCCTCGATCTCCAGATTTATGCCCTGAAAGAATTAGTTAACACTACCGTAGTATAGGACATCGAAGACCTGAGACATCGTATAATAATTGCAACATGTGATCATAAGAAATTATCCTGGCATATTTCAGCGTATTAGGGACTCAACCATGCGTAGGATAAATGAATGTATGACCTTGTAAGGTAGGCATTTTCAACACTTGCTATAAAAATGCAGTCGTTTCTGCGTAGGACATTAGGTATTTAGATTTATTTCAATTGCGATGTTTAAATCATATTTTTTAAGAATGATTTTATTCATAGCTTTTATGCATTAATAGAGGATAAGTTAGTATTAAAATTGTTTGTTAATAAATTGTTTTCAAAATGTGATTGCTTAGAAGAAAATTTAACAAAATTAGTACAAAATAAGAATATGTTTGACAGCAGCCAACGAGATTCTTTTGCTTCGCATTATAGTAACTAATAGGTTTGTTCCAACAAGAGTCAGAAACATTACACGACCCTCAGACGCATGCGTACTCTCTCTTAGGCGTTCCAACAAACATCAAATCTAACCCCGGATGATTTTGTCGACTGTTCCAACAAGTTTTTCGACGATATGCGAACGGTTCACAAACCGTCAAAACGATTCGCGGATTTTCCTCGGACGCAACAGTTCGAGTTTGCGCAGAGCAGATCAATCGACGTAGACACATCAGACAGATGCTACCTGTCAGCTGTTTGAGGCTTTGAGCTGTTTCTGTTCGCGATTTAATTTTAATTTATTATTTTAGTCTGTACTCTAAAATTGAATAGGTACTATTCTCTGGTTTTTATAAGTTAAAATGATTGAGGCTGATGATTTCGTGACAGGCGATTCTTACGAATCTAACGACGATGAGGTATTAAGTAGTGAGGATAGTTTGGAATTAGAAGAACTGTTTGGAGAAAATCCAAGGCAAAAAAACGAGAATTATTTGGAGCAGATAGCTCCCCAGTATTCTAGGGAAGTTTTTAGGGAGCATTTTAGAATGAGCAGAAATAGTGTGGAAGAAATATCAAATAGTTTTAAAGATAGCACTCACTTCACACATCACGCTGGACAGTTTGGGAAGTTAAGTGCAAGGGAACATGTTTTGGGCTTTCTGTACGAACATCAATTATTGTTGTGTTTCTTGTTAATTCTGGTGCGAGTATTATAAATTCTTGTAAATCTACAATTATTGCAAAAAAATTGCTTATTAGAAGAAAAGATTTAAAACTAAACTATTCAATTGTATTACCTTTAATGTTGGTCATAGTCTTCAAATCTCAAATTTTTACAAGAAAAAAATTATATACCTAATAATTGTCAACATCAACAACACAATTTGACAAATGATTTTTAAATAAAAATAGGGGCCGCAATGGCAGATATCATTTTTTGATCAGAAAACCGTTCCAACAACGATTCGGTCTAAATCTTGTACACAAATCATCAATCGGTCACTCATGCGCATAAATAAATCGGGGATTAGTCTACCAACCGTCCGTGATTTCTTGTTGGAACAAACATAATATTGATTACGGACGGCATTTAGTTCGGTATTGAACACCAGAGCTTTGAAATTTTCTAACAAGCAATGTGAAGTCTTGTAGTGTATTGCAGGTACTTAATATCTGTTTATGCATATGCTGTTTTTTTATGACAGTGGCACACACACTAAAGGGAGATCCTATGGCGCTCGACGAGCGGTGTGTGTGCGAAGATGTTAATTGACACGGTTCTTGAACAGTTGTAGGTTCTAATTAGTGGGAAACAGATGTCCTGGAAGTGAGTTCCACAGTGATGCAGTGCGCCAGACAAAGGAGTTTTGTTTGGCTATCTAGGCCCCAATTAAATTAAATTACTCTATAAAGTTTCTTGTTGCCAAACATAATGAAAGTACCTCTTTTTAATTACACTTTCTAAAACTGCAGCAGAAGCACCGTTAAAAAGTCTAATTTTTTGAAAGCATTACTACTCAGGGATTTCCCGTGTCACACATTTTTTTATTATCTTTTTGATGACACTTTACCAACAAACCTTTAACCTTTATAATATCTAATTACCTTGGATTCCAACGTTGGCGTTGTTAGGAAACGAACAACCAATTTCGAATTCTTACAAAATTTTAATATCTGTGAAGCTATTTTCACATTTCTACTAGGTAATTGCATATTAAAATACTGTTCCGAATAAAACGAATTTTGTTAGTTGATTTTATGAAAAATGTGTTTTTGGAATGATGCAATAGTTTCGGAAAAGCTTCATTTCCTCTATCAGTTGGCTGCGTTGGTTTATTGTTTGAACGAAACTGCGCTGCACACAAACTTTTTGTTTGTGTTCTAACATAAAATAAATATGTACACAAAACTTTGCGGCTGCAAATTCTGATTAGGTTTTATGTTTTATTATCTATCTGAATATTTTGCTGGTATTTACCTGAGTTAACTCTGGGAAATGTATTTGTATTACATGAACACTTAGAACTCTGCAATTATTTTTAGAGTTGGAAATCACCGAAAGAGCTTTTCTATCTAGGAAATGCAACAAGCCAGAATGTAATTATAATGTTGAAAAGTTTTCCCACTTGAGGCATAATTTTAGAAATTCGTGATATTTAATTGAACAAATTAACCTTCCAGTTATTAATCCTAATTATTTTTCTGCTGTCTATTCTACGCTAAAAATTGAGAATATGAAGATATCCCTTATGTGTAAGAGCGTAATATGTGTATATGTGTATTATGTATTTTTCCATTCGCTTTCTTATATTTAGATTCACAAGAGATTACCTATTTTCTCCGGCTTTTTCTGCATTTGTTGAAATGGCAAACATTTCGACTAAATGTTTATGGGAAAACGTTGCGTTAATTATGTAGAACAAAAGTTAATCTGTCATGAAAAAATTACTTATTTTTATGCAATCGGATCAGGTTTGCCTAATATTATACTAGTTCGTTTCCGCTAGTTTAATAACAAAATAATATAACCTGTTTTCGTTTAATAACCTACTGAAGTGATACTTCTGCTTGTAACGAACGTTGCATTAAAGCGCGCTCAAGGCTCAAGCCATCCCCACTACTGCTACTAACTCGACTACGTATCGTTGCATGTTTTCGTTACATAGCAACTCGCATGAAACGAACTCACCCTACCGTGCGTAAAAAAGTTTCACTTCCAAAATATGAACTCAGCGAATACCTAAAATTAGGCACGTGTTCTATATATTAAAGACAATATCTTGTATTGTTTGTTATCTTTATATCCGTAATATATTTTGTTTTCTTTAGAGTTGCTTCATTGTTACAACATCAATTTTTGTACTATTTACCTTTCTTAAATATCAAATTTAAATAAATTTCTGACTTCAACTTCCATCCGCGTACCCACTATATTTATATTACACTCCATTGCGAAAGTTTGCAAGTATTTAAGTAATAAAATCAAGACCTGGAAAACTACTTCATGCGGAGAAAACTTAAAGTGTAATTAAATGTCACAGCAAGGAATATAAGCAATTTGCTTTTATCTCCTTAAAATACCTTTATGAATATTTAATTAACTTATGTCATTGAACAGAACTAAATAGAAATTAAGTATCATTGAGATAAGAAAAAGACGTTGGTGAATAATTCTTTGTGCGAATAAAAACGACAACCTAAGTTCTGCTTTAATTCTTTGAAAAAAATGGTAATTTGCACCGAAATTATCATCAAAACCAAATTAAAAATAAAAAACTTTCGTTTTCTTTTATCACGCATGTAACTGAAATATAATGTGGCGAACGAATAAAATATTATAAAACTAAAATATCTATATACATCACATTTCGGGCACATTCACTTATGCGATTTAAACTCCGTCTTTCGAAATGTCGTTTTAGTGTCTTTAATATATGAGGCTTTATTATTTTTTTCTCCAAGAGTTTTTCTCCAACTTTACGACCTCATTTGCAAACAGTTGAGTATTTTTTTAGCCACAACATTTTGAAATAGCAGAAATGGCCAACTTTTGTCATTTATAATTTTATACATTGCGTCAACTCAAACCTTCACGTAATTATTTTAAAGAATTATTACTTCCTTGGTTATGTAGAGAGTAAACATTAATATACAACTATATGATTTTAATAAGTTGAATAGAGACTGATAAAAATAGTTTTATTAGCGGAGCTCTAACCTTTGAATTGTAGGGAGCCAACCGCCATCGGTGAGCCGCTCTGCGTTTGTAGATAGATACATTATGGCAGCGGGAGGCGTGGCGTGGCGTCCATGCGCGGGGCGGGGTGAAAAAAAAATATCGATCCGTCTTCGTTTTCTGAATTCTGCATTTTGTAACTCTTCTAATTCATTATTAGACTAAGATATTTTCCATACCTGCGTAGGATAAAATTATTGTTTTACTGCAACATTTAAAAGATATGATTTCATAATGTATCCATTTTTTTCTTTGAAAGTATTGAAAACTAAATACAAACCTGTTTATCATCCCGATAATTATCAGATCATTCTTTTGCCTATCGTCCAGTTCAGAAGATTTTGGTAATTCATCAGTTGCAAAAATAATAGTTCTTTTAATCACGCTAATATAAGAACCCAAACACGAAACACCCGAGTACCTTTTATGATTGAAAGCAATACTGCCGCCATTACAGATGGACGATCTAGCCTGCTGACCCATGAGATATGGGCTGGTTAGTCGAAAATTCTACCGAACCAAAAACATTTTTGCTGAGGAAATTATTTTTTAAGAACGGGTGCAGCTTACGGCATAGTAGCCACAAAATATATCCATCCAACTCAGATCAGTATAAAAGTATACATCTGCTGATTCTTGCTGGCACGTGCAAAGGGTGGATGTTGGCAAGATTAAACTGAGTTTTTTTGAAGTGACATTTCTTTAAGGTTTCCACAGACACGCATGCTTATCTATCATTTTACTTGTGCAGTCTTAAATCGTCAGGGGTGTTCAGCTACGCATTTTTAGAGTCCGTTTTAAGAACGGATTCGTTTTAAATACGGATCCGTTTTAGGAACGGATCGGATCTTTGGCATTTTTAAGTAAACGGATTCTTCTCGTAATAATTTTCGGATCTGGAAGAGTCTATTTAGAGTTTGTGTTAAGTGATAAATGCTACTGTTTTTTGTTGTTAAACATGATAATGGAGGAAGATGAAGAAGAAGAACAATTATTACTGCTGCTCAAACGGGAAAAAAACACCTAAAATAATACATAATATATTCAGAAGGCGTGAACAGGAAGGTGCTTATAATATATTAGTTCGTCGTCATTTAATCGATGGTGACACTAAATTCAAGGAGAACTTTCGCTTGTCTCCATTTTTATTCAGGTATGTCCTAAACTATGTGAAAAGAGATTTAACTTCCACTAGCTCACGACAAACGGATTAGAAACAGACTGGAATACTGAAATTGTTCCATTAAAAACGGATATAAACAGAATGAAGCCGATTTAATTTCGGATCCGTTCGCTTACTTTGCAATATTGTTTAAATATATGTTTTCATTAATTAGCCGAACGGAAATGGATATAAACGGATTCTTAGAATGCGAAACTTTAAGCTACGCATTCTTAGAGTCCGTTTTAAGGACGGATCCGTTTTAAGAACGGGTCGGACCATGGGAATTTTGTGTCCGTTTAGGACTCTACTCGTAATAATTTTCGGATCTGGAATAATCTATTTGCAGTTTGTGTTAAGTGATGAGTGCTACTGATTTTTTATTGTTAAACATGATAATGGAGGAAGATGAAGAAGAAGAACAAATATTACTGCTGCTCAAACGGAAAAAACATAAAAAAATACATAATATGTTCAAAAGGCGCGAACAGGAAGGTGCTTATAATATTAGTTCGGCGTCATTGAATCGATGATGACACTAAATTCAAGGAGTACTTTCGCTTGTCTCCATTTTTATTCAATTATGTCCTAAACTATGTGAAAAGAGAATTAACTTCCACTAGTTCACGACAAACGGATTAGAAACGGACTGAAATACCGAAATCGTTCCATTAAAAACGGATGTAAACAGAAATGAGCCGATTTAATTTCGGCTCCGTTCGCTTACTTTGCGATATTGCTTAAATATATGTTTTCATTAATTAGCCGAACGGATCCGATTTATAAACGGATACAAACGGATTCTAAGAATACAAAGCTTTAAGCTACGCATTCTTAGAGTCCGTTTTAAGGACGGATCCGTTTTAAAAACGGATCCGTTTTAAGAACGGATCGGATCATGATGTGCAATTTCAAGTAAACTGATTCTACTCGTAAATATTTTCGGATCTGGAATAGTCTATTTGGAGTTTGTGTTAAGTGATAATTGCTATAGATTTTTTGCTGTTAAACATGATAATGGAATAAGATGAAGAAGAAGAACAATTATAGCTTCTGATTAAACGGAAAACACATAAAAAATCCATAATATGTTCAGATGGCATGAACAGGAAGGTGCTTATAATAACTAGTTGATAAGCCAGTCTCTGCCAGGCAATGTATATACAATTCTTTGTTATACATTAACAAAGGATCATTTACACAATGTATAAAATTTATCGATAAACAATGTTGGTTGAGAAAACTTTGGCAAACCTTTTAGAAGCATGCCTTATTTTTCTTCATATTCTGATATTTTTATTTTTATGTCGTTATGGGACCTGACTCTTGAAAATGCTACGTACATCTGTCCGTGACTAAATACAGGCTTAGGTAGATATACGCCCACCTTAGTTAAAGTCTGTCCCTGAGATTTATTTATTGTTATGGAAAATGCTAATCTAACAGGAAATTGTCGTCTTCGTAATACAAATGGCAAATCTGGTTGTACAGGAGCCAAGTCTATTTTTGGTATAAATGCAGAGTTTCCAATTGAGGTACCTGTTAGGATCGTTGCACATATAAGATTTTGTGATATTTTGGTTACTTCTAATCGGGTGCCGTTACATAATGCCCTTCGGGTATATAAACTCCTTAGAAGCATAATAATTGAACTCACTTTGAGATTTAATCTACGTGGTGGCATTCCCGAAGGTGTCAGGCTATTTAAAAACTCAATTGGAAAATTTTAATTTTCTGAAAAATCATCGCATTCTACTGAGTCATTAGTTAAAAAGGTAGATTATTCTCCTTCCAAAATATTTAAAACTTTCTTATTAATCTGTGTTACATCGTTATTTCTAATGGCTGATTTATAGTATATTGCAACATCAAGTGGCTGCAATCTTTGACCAAATATTTTTTCTACAATAGATTTGTTGGCTATCATTGTATGTGGGATTTCAATAATGTCTTCCCCAAGACCGCTGTCATTAGTTAATTGACCATTTCCCATTTTCAATAGCCAAGAACTGTACAAATTGTCTACAGATCGTACATTTGTACTCAACTGCAAAATTTTAAATTCCGACCACAGATGGCAATATTTCAGTGATGTTTGTATAATTGCTGCTCTATGTACGCGAGGCATAACTGGTAGACACTGACTAAAATCGCCACCTAACAACAAAACTTTGCCACAGAATGGATAATTATTTTGCATAATTGTTTTCAGTAACTTATCAATAGCACTAAGTGCATAGCTAGGTGCCATCGTTGCCTCATCCCAAAGTATTAACATTCACTTGGCGTTTCTGATCTGAAGCGCATCTTAAGTGTTCTAGTCACTCATTTCATCGGGCTGCGCATTCGCCATTTTATCGGGAATGGTAAAAACAATTTTGTTTTTTAATTTTTTCTCTTTTATTAAATCAAAAATAAAAAATCCGGCGTTTTTAGAATAGCCTGCATCTCACCTATTTTTCTATAAAAATAACATTTTTCTAGAGCAACCCACGACTTCAGTAGAGATGACACAGACATATAAACATTAGCATTTTATATATGTAGATTAGTTCGTCGTCATTTAATTGCTGATGATACTAAATTCAAGGATTACTTCCGCTTGTCTCCTTTTTTATTCATTTATGTCCTAAACTCTGTGAAAAGAGATTTAACTTCCACTAGTTCACGACAAACAAATTAGAAATGGACTGAAATAATGAAATCGTTTCATTAAAAATGGATGTAAACAGAACGGAGCAGATTTAATTTCGGATCCGTTCGCTTACTTTGCAATATTGTTTAAATATATGTTTTCATTAATTAGCCGAACGGATCCGATTTATAAACAGATACAAACGGATTCTAAGAATGCGCAGCTTTAGTGGCATCAAGTCGTCCGCTTTGCTTATTGTGTTCCGTCAATTGCTTGGCATGAAGAAAATCAATTGCTTTTTGATTTTTTCGTTCGCGTTCCAAGTTGCCGACAAGCAAAACTGAGATTGCGGGTCGTTTTGACCTTTTGCACTACAAAATGGCAGATCTCAGATCGATGTCGCGTGAATTTATTTCCGATTTTATTGAATTGTACCGGCAAAATGAATGTCTTTGGAAAATTAAAAGTAAGGATTATTCTGATAAGCCCAAAAAAATGCTGCATATAATGTTCTGATTAAAAAATTAAAAGAAAGATATGGAAAGGTATGGTCGTTAAGAAAATTAATTTATTAATAACCTGTTTTCGAAAGGAGTTAAAAAAAATATAATGCATCGCTTAAATCAGGATCCGGTACGAAAGAAGTGTACAAACCAAATTTGTGGTATTTTGACCTTCTTCTGTTTTTAATTGATCAAGGAACGCCAAGACACATAGACACAATAGAAAAAAATAGTGTCACGAGTTCAGGAAGTGTATGTATCTACTAAATGTTATTTTTTTTCGGCTAGATAAGTTCAGTTGCCTTTTTATTTGCAACTTTATGATTCCTTTAGGTACCAAATTTTAATAATATGTTTCACAATGTTAGTTTTAATTTTGAAAGGCAATTTTATTGTATTTTGTCCATGTCTTCATTATAATTCTATCATTTCAAAGAATTTTGACTAGCAGACCATCGCCTCGATAATTTAGGCTGCATATTCGTCAAAGTGTGACACATAATTAAAATTTCCGAAATGAAAATTCCATCGTGCTTTCCCACATGGTGTGCTTTCTCAGCAGACAAAGTTTATGCAGCGTTTCGTGTAATATGGCATTAACAAGCGTAAACTGTTCTAGAGTTGCTGTTTAGTTGTTACTGATTATAATTTCAAGTTAGTCTACCTCATAGTCTTGTTATTCGGATTCGAATAATATCACAAGATTAATTGCATAGCCCAAGAAACTGATGCACTGTTTCTAATATGGGTTTGATTTTTGCTGCTGAAAAATTATTTTCCTGTAGGGTAATTTTTTAGTATTGATGCTTTTTTTAAAAAATGTCAAGCTTATGAATGCTGTGAGATGTCAAAATATAGATGAGCAAATAATAGCCAGTTAAGAAAAGTGCATATCAATGTACAAAAAGCCTGTGTATCCGTAATTATTTCCCATTTTTTGCACGGTTCCAGAACTCTTTCATTGAAATATATTAAAAGTATAATATTTGGTCAAAAAAATAAAAGAACTTATATAAATAATACCACTTTTAGTTATCTGTGATGCCACGCCTGGGATGGCGTGCAGGTTATAAAGCTCAGATTATGGATCGATCTACGTCAGGTGAGTAGAGAGAATAAAGAAGGTACTTCGGTAAAACAATAACAACGTCTAGCGGTCAAAGATTTAATGAGAAAACAATAACTACGTCTATTGGTCAAAGACTTAATGAGGTTACACTATACCATATTACAAAACACGCATGTCTTTTCGGTTGTGGTATGGTTTTAGTTCTTTAGATCTTAGTCCCTGTATTATAATAAAGTTCTTTAAGAGCGGTGCTGTGTTTTAATTTATTGTTGGGTTTGGTTATCTTATGATATAATTATCTAAGGTTCTTGGTTTATCTTAATTTCACTCAGCACGTTAAGGCACTATGACTGTTTAACTTTAAAAGTCACTTGACTAAGAATTTCGACAGATCTATCGTAGATTCGACTTTAGTACTTTTTAGACAGGTATCCTCCAAGAACTACGCTCCTGTGAGCTTTTCCTCTTGAGTTGGGTTTGAAGATTAGGATAGCGGTAGAATAATCAAAGCCACGTTCCTCTTATCTGCAGCAATAATAAAGCGTTTTTTATAATTTATCTTGAATATTTACATAATATTTTAAAAGTTCAACTTCAAATAGTAGTTTAAAAGTTTTTAGAAGTTTACAATATTAACAGCAACCTAGAAGCCTAATACGAAAGTTTTTTTAGATGGATACTTCAATCTGGACTCAGATAGGGATAGTCATAACGCGAATATTCCTGATAAGACCATAATAATTTCAATTGAATTAATTTGCTTTCATAGCTTCATTCATTTGTATAAGTAAGTACTTTCAAGGATCCATAATAAAAATATGCATTACTCGGCAATGAATCTATCAAATTTAAAGAAATGTAAAGCATAATATGCCCTTAAAAATGTCTCAGTGGACCCCTCTTCTCAGCTAAAATTTTTAACGGATTGCTATAGGCAATAGAAGGTTAGAAGGCGTTGTTTCCTTTTTATTTCAAAATTGGCATCCCCAAAACAATTTTGTTGACGTATCTTTACGATTTGTTCAAAATGATTTCAAGTCCACATAATAGGGGTGGTAAGTTTTATACTAATCTCCCAGCATATATTTATTTTAGGATTTGCATGCGCTTTAACGCAGAATGCATAAGAGGCAGATATGGCATATATACTGTTGGTATGTTTTAGCTAAACGGGGAAAGATTTATTTAAAATAAAGAAGTAATGTTAGCAATTATTACACTGGTTGTTGCTTTTTTTGCTGGATAGACAGTGAGGGGCATATAATTTAATTATATTTATTTTGTCTTTATTATGATAATACATGTGTGGGGTTTAAGACTGCGTACAATCTGAATAGTCCCCGGACTAATCAGAATCACTATTCTAAATTACTGACTATTTTCATTATAAGTATACACACCAGAATTATAC
>MU182035.1:27658-70216 GCA_016904865.1 Pissodes strobi
TAAATTACTGACTATTTTCATTATAAGTATACACACCAGAATTATACGTTTTAATAGAGAATCTTTAGTAAAATGAAGCCGAGATGCTCTTATTCCAAAGATAGCAGTGTTACTCTACTCGTTTCTACATTCTCACTCAACTTTTGTTCAATCTTTTCGATCAGATACAGATTTTTGATAATTGAAAATTATATATTCGATGAACAAACCATTTATTTCGGTAAATGCAAATTCCATTCAGTTTAATTGTTCTAGATTTTGCATCAAATACAATCAGCATATTCTAACAAAGCAATATGAGGTTCAAAGTGTTGAAGTCGAAATTTGAAACTCGGTTTAACTAAATAACGTTTTAGAGTGTTGCCTCGTCACGTCTAACAGCATAATCGATGACCGAATTTGTACTACATGATCCAGAGTTTAAACCGATACAACTATGTTGATAGGGGTGATAAAAGGTGCGTGTCATGAACCACTCCTTATAGCATTCCACTCTTTTTTGGTCAAGGATTAGAAATGGACCCACACTGGCTAACATTGTCAGTGGGACAAATCCATTTTCGATAATTACATGTCAATCCCTTATACTTTCATCCCACATGAAATATTATATGATTCTGTTTTAAGACATTCAAGTAATGTAATTCATATTAAGAGTGCGCGATCAATTTTTGGCTTAATGGAGGTTCATTTTGGTAACTAATAGTATATTATTAACCAAGGATTAGACAGACTATTATTATAGGAGCAAAGCGACGAGTAATTTAAGACGCGAAGGCAATAATAGTTGTCTATGTCATAGCTATAAAATTTTTTTTTCATTATTAACACTTTTACATAATATTTTGATTTTCGCTGCTGAAACATTATTTTCCTGTAGGGTATTTTTTTAGTAATGATGCTCTTTTAAAAAATGTCAAGCTTATGAATGCTGCGAGATGTCAAAATATGGGTGAGCGAATAATAGTCAGTATAAGAATAGTGCATATCAATGTACAAAAAGCTTATATTATAAATATCCGTAAATATTTCCCAATTTTTGCACGGTTCCAGAACTCTTGCATTCAAATATATTAAAAGTATAATATTTGGTCAAAAAAATAAAAGAACTTATAGAAATAATATTATAATTTTAGTAGTTCGCAGCCTAGATGCCTAATACGAAAGTTTTTATAGATGGAGACTTCAATCTGGATTCAGATAGGGATAGTCATAACGCGAATATTCCTGATAAGACCATAATAATTTTAATTGAATTAATTTGCTTGCTATAGTAAATAATTATAATATCAAAACAAAGTTTATATCAACTAAGGATGATTGCGGCAAGAAAACGAAATATCACAAGTCATTTTTTAAATAAAATGTATTTAAAACAGAGCATTGACAACTTTAGGTATCTATTATAGTGTGCAACGGCATTCTTCACTTCACTCCATGCTCCTGCCTCAGTTATAAATGAAATTTTTGCCAATACTGAAAACGCAAAAAGTTACCAATATGAATAGATAGAGGTTTCAGCATTATACTTATGATCAAGAATAGATAAAACACTGAAAAATATTATGATTACCATTGTGACTTTCTACATAATAATATACCATCAAGCTATGAAAATACTATGTACAGGGTTATCCAACGAGAACTAGACAAGGCGATTTTCTGACTTTTCCTGTACTTTTATAAAAAAAAAACTGAAATAGCCATCTTATGTAATTTTCTCCCGCGAATTCGGATATGTTCAGCAAAAACGATTGAACATCAAATAAAAGTGCTAGGGATCACTTTGATATTTTTTTAAATGGGATGCCATATTTTTAATGTGCTTATCCGATTTCTCATATAAATTTTGATCTAAAATGATGGATTTTTAATTCAAAAAGCCTTTTTTCTTCAGTTTTAAATTCGGAAAATGTTCGTCTACCGTACGATTAATACCTGATAGATGGATACCCGTTTCACCTGTTCAACCTTTAACCTGCTTTAAAGCGGCCGTCAGTCAGACCAAATAATCTACTTTCAAATTTCTATACTATATTTTTCATGAATTAGTTACAAATAATGAAATATTCTTTAGAAGAACGACTAGTGTAATAAAATTATATTACAAAAGTGGAGAGAATGCTCTACAAACACAAAGAACATTTTTTGAGAGTTTCCAGAGACACATTTCAGTAGATACAATTCTCAGAATTAAGACCCTATTTGAAGAAAGCAAGACATTGAAAGATAAGCCAAGAAAGATGAAAAGATAGAATAGAAGGAGCCATTGTTCAATATTTTACTATAAATCCGAAGAGTTCTATTCCGCAAGCGGTACGAGAAGTAAGGTATGGTCCAGGACTCCGGAGAGTAAGCTATGGAACAGTTCACAGAACTTTAAAAAAATGTGGTCTAAAATGATATTGCATCCTTCTCGTTCAATACTTAACACAACATCAAAAAGAACTTCGATTTCGATTTGTTGCTTCAATGCTGATGAGAGAGCCAGACGAAGATTATAATTTATATAATAACATTCTATGGACTGACGAAGCGTCATTTCCAACATCGGGGGTATACAATGGGAGAAATACAAGATACTGGGCAGCAGTTAACCCTCATAGATATGAAATGATAAAGTTTCAAGGTAGGAGCTCACTTAATGTTTGGCGTGGGATGTTAGAAAATCGAATCATTGGACCACTATTTTATCGTGGCTCTGTAACAGGCCAAATATACCTCCAGTTTTTTCAAAACGATATCGAGGATTTCTTGGAAAGATTGCCATTTCAAGTCTATAACAATATCATTTGGTAGCAGGATGGTGCTCCGCCTCATGCAGTTCGAGAAGTGGTTGTTAAATGAGCATTACAATCAGTGGATTGGCCGTAACGGAACAATTCATTGGCCACCAAATAGCCCCGATATCATGCCAATGGATAGATTTTTATGGGGTCATTTAAAAAATGTAGTTTATCAATGACCGAACAGAAGTCTCGAGGATATTCAGCAAAAAATTATAAATGAAATTAATAGACTTAACCAGGACCAAAATATTGTAAGAGATTCCTTGGAGAGACTGAATGGGCATCGGTCGTATTTTGAAAATATTGGAGGACACATCGAACAATTATATTATTGAGATTAAAGTTATTAAGTTATTAAGTTAGTTTATTGTTTTTTTTAATATGTCATACTGTTTTTATACGTAAACAATAATAGATTTGCAAAAAACTACCATTATTTGTAACTAATTCGTGAAAAATATAGTATAGAAATTTGAAAGTTGATTATTTGGTCTGACTGACGGCCTGAGGTTGAACAGGTGAAACGGGTATCCATCTATCAGGTATTAATCGTACGGTAGACGAACATTTTCCGAATTTAAAACTGAAGAAAAAAGGCGTTTTTGAATTAAAAATCCATCATTTTAGATCAAAATTTTTATGAGAAATCGGATAAGCACATTAAAAATATGGCATCCCATTTAAAAATATATCAAAGTGACCCCTAGCACTTTTATTTGATGTTCAATTGTTTTTTTGCTGAACATATCCGAATTCGCGGGAGAAAATTACATAACATGGCTATTTCAGTTTTTTTTTATAAAAGTACAGGAAAAGTAAAAAAACCGCATTGTCTAGCCCTCGTTGGATAACCCTGTACATACTAAGTGTCACTCTGCTCTCATAAATTTTTCACAGCAATTCTTACCTGACATTTGAAAAATACTGCTCCTCATGGCTTACCTGAAAAAAATATCTGATTTTAGTAAAGCTAGGAAGTATAAAGGTAAATATTAAGTAAGTAAAGGGTTATTATAGATTACAGGTCATTACACATCCGTTGATTTGAGGACAATATAACTTCACATTCATGGCAAATATTTTTCCGAAACAATCTTTCTATGGCTATTTCTGTAAGAGTGTGCATTTCTATTTATTTCTGTGTGTGCGTTTAACTTGTTAATATTTTTAACCTTCTTGACTAAAAATCATGTAAAGGTATTGCCTTCAAGTTCGCTTTTGATGGATCAGATACTAAACTTTTACTTTGTGGAATTGAACTGGGCACATTTAGAATAGTAATCTGTTCATACATAAGGGAGGATTTTTAAAATAATATGTTTTGATCAAAGTATTTAGCGTTAGCTGTTATTGAAAGTTATATAAAAAGTAGACGCCTGCTAGACGTCAATTTATTTCAAAATATAGCACAACCTTAAATCACAAGAAAGCGGAAGTCGAAAGTTACTATTACCTACTCGACCAATCTAGTATCTACTAGGTTTAATAAAGCGTATACTATTAACGAAGTATACTAATCGTTTTATGGTACTTATAGAGCACACTAGCTGTACCTTTTGGATTAATAATTTTTACGGTTTTTAATATTGAGTGTATTTTATTTTTAACTAATAGGTATCCATTAAAAATATATTTTTAGGACTACATTTTTTGTCCGAGAACCAGAGAAAAATTATCCTATTCCTAAAAGTTTGTATAAGTAAGTACCTTCAAGGACCCATAATATTGCATTGCTCGGCATTACTCGGCAACGAATCTATCAAATTTAAAGAAATGTAAAGCATAAAATACCCTTGAAAATGTTGTCTCAATGGACCCTTCTTCTTAGTTCAAATTATTAATGGATTGCTATAGGCAATAGAAGGTTAAAAGGCGTTGTTTCCTTTTTATTTCAGAACTAGCATCCCCAAAACAATTTTTTGACGTATCTTGGCGATTTCTTCAAAATGACTTGAAGTCCATATTATAGGGGTGGTAAGATTTAAAATAAACTCCGAGCATATATTTATTTTAAAATTTAGGTCCGCTTTAACGCAGAACGCACAAGAGAGAGATGTGGCATATATACAGTTGGCATGTTTTAGCTAAACGAGTAAATAATATTAAGGGATTCACATATTTAGAAAAGCGAAAGATTTGTTTAAAATAAAGAAGTAATGTTAGCAATTATTATACTGGTTGTTGCTTTTCTTTCCAGATAAAGAGTGAGACACATATTGTTTAACTATATTTACTCTTTCCTTAATTATACATGTGTAGGATTTAAGACTGCGTACCATCTGAATAATCCCCGGGCTAATCAGAATCACTATTCTAAATTACTGACTATGTCCATTATAAGTATCTACAATAGAAATAGGCTTTAATTGACTAATACCGTTCTTTATGTGTTTTAATAGAGAATCTATAGTAATATGAAACCGAGGTGCTTTTATGCCAAAGATAACGGTTTTACGCTACTCGTTTCTACATTCTCACTCAATTTTTGTACAATTTTTCAACATTTCGATCAGATACAGATTTTTGACCATCGAAAATTATAGATATGTTAATGCGCTTCCGTTCGATGAACAAACTCATTTTTTCAAAATTGATATTGCAAAGTATCTGCCGTTAATAATATACAAAACTACCTACTTATATTTAAGGTAAATGCAAATTCCATCGAATATAATTATTCTAGATTTTGCATCAAATATAGTCAGCATATTGTAACAAAATAATATGTGGTTCAAAGTGTTGAAGTTTGAAACTCGGTTTAACTAAATAACGTTTTAGAGTGTTGCCTCGTCACGTCTAACAGCATAATCGATGAGCGAATTTGTACTACATGAATCAGAGTTTAAACCGATACAACTATGTTGATAGGGGTGATAAAAGGTGCGTGCCATGAACCACTTATTATAGCTGTTCACTCTTTTTTGACAAAGAGTAGACATCGCCCCACACTGGCTAACATTGTCAGTGAGGAAATCTACTTTCGATAATTACATGTCAATCCCTTATACTTTCATCCTACGTGAAATATTATATGACTGTTTTAAGACATTCAAATAGTGTATTTTATATTAACAGTGCGCGACCAATTTTTGGCTTAATGGAGGTTCATTTTGGTAACTAATTATCCAAGGATTGGACAGACGTTTTTTTTTTGGACTTTTGAGGTTACTTTTGGGCTGTCATTCCGCTTTTGTGTTCATTGCTCTATCACAATTGCCGTTTTTTTTTTCAGTGCATACCTATCAAAAGAATTCGTGAAAACAATCTTAACTTACAACTATGACAGAAAACTTTAAAGAAGATGTTGTTAATGAACTTCATAAGACAAGCAGAAAATATTAAAAATGTCGGAGATTTACAGTAAAAGGTTTAAGTGATTTATATCAAGTTGTTTTAATCGAAATGATTCCTAATATAATATCATAATAGAAGTCAATGTAAAAATTCCCAGACTAAATATTAATCAATTAAATGAAGCAATTGGTACGATAAAAGCGGGTCAACAGCAAAGAGCAAAGAGACGTGGCTAGAAGGTTTGGTGTTATCCACGCTATAAGGTAGACCATAAATAGACATGATACAAGGCGTAGAAGAGCAACAGTAGCAAAATCAGATCGTCTCATAAATTTTGAAGCTGGAACACCAAGATCAAATCGCAGCAAATTTGATGAGCGCGAATATTGGCCGTAATGAGGAGTGAAGCAATGTAATATTTGCAAACGAGGTAATTAGGTGAATATTGTCTGGTAGAAAAAGACCATAAGGGAAAGGATTTGTTATCCATACAGAAGGAATGAATAGAGCTGGTTGTGTTTCCGAATGAGACAGATAATGCTGAACGATATCTAAATCGAATTTTTCAATCCATTATTTTACCATTTGCAAAGCAGCGGGAACCTGAATTCATTTATACGGATGATAAAGCAAAACCCAATCGTACGAATGTGGTAAATCACTTCTTTGAACTAGAAGATGTAGTAAGACTTATTTGGCCATCGCGCTCGCCTGACCTGAATCTCATAGAGAATGTATGAGGTGCTTTAGGACGGTGATTGAAAAATTTAGTTATGAGGTTAAACTCTTTAAATAAACTTGCTATAACAGTTGCTGAAGAATGGCCTCTAGTATATCAATGTATTATAGATAACTGCATCACTATATTATGCAAAGAATATGTGAAGCTGTATTAAATGATCAACCCGGATTAGGATAAATTTGGTGAGTTTAGGTTGTTTTAGTTATAGTTATGTGTGTATATGTATGTACCTTAAAAATATCTTTTTTGGTATTGCCTATGCATCGTATAACTATCATGCCTAACATTTCCACGAATTCTTTTGATAAGTATGTATGTACTGTAAATAAATAAACGTATATGATGGAAATGAGCCCTGGATGGAGAAATCCTATAATTTTCGAACATGTTGAAATAGAGCTCTTATTTTAACACTGTATCTTAATCCAAAAACAAACTACAGGTGTTTGCACATAAACATAAAATAGCCAAGGCATGTGCCGTCAAAATAATGCTAAAAGTGTATCCATACAATTTAATTTTCAAGACATATTCACTTGGATCACTTCGAGTGTCCGGCAATGTATATATATTTTATAAGAATGTTTATCTAGTAATTATTTGAATTAATTTATCTATGCTTAAAAGTTTTGCAAGATTATTTCCTTTTTTCTTGCTAGCTAGGCTTGGTAACCGTCAATGAATGCCGATTTTTATGTGTCAAATCCCTATTATTTATCTTTTCATCTTTTTCCTAGACCTGTTCTTAAAATTTGACTGCCAGGTGATCTTTTTATCTAAATGGCAACGTTAAATCAGGTGCCTGTCAATATGTCAGAGCATATCGAGGAGAAAATGACATAATCGATCTCCGCTAATATAGGTAAATAATGTTTTGTCACGAAGAAAAGAAAAACAACTTTTTGAATTTAAAAATATTAAAGTTAGCAATTATTGAAAAAATAAATTATCGAATATAACCAATTTAATATTTTTATCGAATATATTTTACAGCGACAAATAATTCAATAAGTCTATTCTATCTGGAATATATCGGACAAACTAATTTGTTGTTTTAGTGTCTGCCTGAACAATGGGATAGGCAACATAAAATTTACATGTGTGATTATAAACTATTACAGGGAAGTTTTGCTGAAATAACAATGTTAAAATTTCATTGTATCGATAAATTTCAAATTTTATTCAAAATGTAAAGCTCTTTATAACCATATGCAAATAGACCAATAATTATTAATGTTATCTTTAAACCTGATGAAAAATACTGAAATATATATGTATTTGTATTACGCAGAACTAGATTCGTAGTAATAACATAATTTGACTTCATTTTTCTCTGTCTCTATATGAACTATGTAATGACAATAATATGCAGAGAACAAGTCAGGTATAAGTAATGCATACAAATTCATATTCCGTAGACTATTAGAAGTAATCTATTACACTTTATACACGTTTATATAGATATGAATAGAATTGAGGTATTTGTCACCTCATAGGGAACTTGTTCCCATATATTAGGTTAAATGCTTTTACATGCTCTAAGGAAGAAGCTAGTTGCAACATGTTTCCTTTGAGGAAATTCCACATCCTGCTTATTTATTGGGTTTAAGTAGCATTCGCAGGAAAATAATTCCACTGTCTTTGATTTGCTGCATATCCATTTTAGCACGATAGCGGCATGTGCTTTTATTTTAATTCAATGTTAGTCATTCTTAACACTAACGCAATAAACTTTCTCAGAAATTCTACAAACCGAGAATATACAACGTCTCAGTTTCGTCATTCTGATGAAGAAATTATTTTTTGTTCAGGAAATTAAGAAAGATAAGAGATTTAGAATTCATCTTGATTTCTATGGTCGCAGTGAAATGTGTTTTGAAATGGTAACTTCCATGTTCTCCTTCTTCTTTGATTTTTATTTCATCTATTTTATTTAAACGCATAATACTTTTCAGGGAATGGTAATTCAACTAAGTTTACAATTTACTATTTCTGCTAAATTAGAACCGGCCATTTTTGTATTTATACATATGGAATTGTTTTTCACCAAATTTCATTGATCTTTATATTATCTTATCTTGTGTGAATTAATGCCTGGAACATTAAATAGGCAAGCATTACCTATTATATCGTTTACCTAGTGTCTTTTGCAGATACCCATATTGTCCTGTAACCATAATGTATGATTTTACTATTAGGTAATAATAGCTTTATCTATATAATCGTGCACCTATTATCTTTTGAATAGGGTTATGTTGTCCTGTAGCCAAAACTAAATTAACTTACGTTCCCCGCCAAATTGAAACAGATTAGTTGACATTTCTGGTGATGTTTTTAAACTGGCTTGGACAGTTTTCTCAGTTTTAATGCCCTGGCACCACCCTCGGCCACATAACCAAGACATCTTCCGATCGCATCGAGGATATAGCCAATAGCTTCAGACATTTTCAGCAACGACCTCCAGGAAGCACGGAAGAACTCCAAAGTATTGAACAGAGATCATCAATAATATTCCATCCCAGTAAGTATTACTTTCAACCATTGTTAGTGAGACAGAGAGAGAGATGAAATTATTTTCATCTCTCTCTCTCTCTGGGTTTATACGCACTGCTTTGCCTGCTAGCGCAGCTCCATTACTTGCGAATAAATATTATTGGTGGGCTCCGTACCTATACACTCTGAGTATCTCATTAAGTTTCTTTTCGGTAAATTAAATTAAGATTAACAAATCCGGTTAAAGTGTAAACTAATTGTACCAAATTGGTACTTTTTCCTAAATATATACAAATCTGTAAAAATCTATGACCGTTCTAGTGATTTACCCGTGATCTCTAAGTGACACATTCATATTAGGAGTCTTTGAACTAGCTCGAACATGCATCACAGTTGTAATTTACAAAAACATTTTCTTTTCTAAAGCAGTGAATTATTTTTCTAGAAGAATTAACACTGTTTAGAATATGCCTAATATCCATAATCCTTTAGTTCAAGTGAATGTTAGAAGCATGTTGAGTACTTAGTGAAAATTTGAAATACGAAATAACTCAATAACTATTAGGTTTTTTCACGCCTAACCAGAGAAATCCGATACATGGATCATCTGATAAATCCTAATTATTTTTTGTTAAAATTTCTCTAGCAGCATAGTAATTACTTTGTTCGTAAAGTTATCAGTTTCTTTCATCATCTGTAGAAGCAGCACTCTAAAATTTCGCGACCTCAAATTTAATAAACATTTAACCTGCAAAAAAGTTTTCACAGCTATGCCATAATCGCATTACAAGGCTATTTCGTAGTTTACAAGGAGTTGCTTGAAGATAAATAAATGCAACGCTCAATGCATATTTTATAAGTAGAAACTTTTTAATTTTTTTTAATGGCATTGTTAAATGAAAGCAATTTCTTGAAAACGTAACGCACATACCCACAAAACACATTATATGAAATTAAATAGGAATTATGTGGTGTAATTTGTTTAAAATTTGACAATGGCCGATTTTGTGCTATTATGTAATAAATCTGCGTTCGGATTCCTCCATAAAAAATGTTTCGAAATAAAACACTAAATGGACCAAAATCATAAATATACAAAGAGCAAATTATCACTTAACAGGGAAAGTAGTTAATAATTTTCGAGTTTTTTCTATTACTTCGCAAATTTTCTGATATCATACCTCTATTAGAAAAAGCAATAACTAACTTTAATAGCTGATAATCGAAATATTTTTTATAAGTGACAAAGTAATAATAATAATAATAATAATAATAATTCTTATCATTGCATCCAACAAAAGGACCTGAAGAGAGCATTCAAGCTATCAGCTTTTGTCGCAGGCAACATTATTAGTAATGAGTGCTTTGGGTTTTTTTTTGCTGCCTATATTTTTACTAACTATTCCACTTACTTTGCGTCTCACACCTCGAAGTATCTGTCTACATTCATTTACTTTCAGATTAACTTCATTTGCATTTCCTTGCATATGCATTTAGTAACGCGGTGGCTTTTCCAGTCAGATTTTGGTGAGCTTAAAATTTTCATTTACTTTTTTTTGAAACTTGAAAACCTTTAACAGATGAAATCAAATTAATGATTTAATTAAAACAAAATTTCGGTCCACAAGTTCGGTCAGTCAGTTGAACGGCAGCGCTCACGTACAAAGAGACAATGAAATCTATATTCAAGTTATAACGAATATATTTATTAGTAGAGGGAAAAGAAGATTGGAGCTTCCTATTTGGTAAGAAAATTAAGATTGACCTTAAACTGCTGAACTGTTTTTCCAAAATAGTTCTTGCTTGATAATGCTTCTTGGTGATTTACTAATTTTTTTTAATATGAGATTTCGAATCGCGTCCACATCGCTGGGATGACAGTTTTTTTCTTTAACCATAAGTGAGTGGTAAATTGGCCCACACTTGGAAAGGTATTCTATATAACAATATCATATTGAATATATTCATATAATATCGTCTCATAAATAATCAGATCTCCGATTTGAAATTTGGGAACGGCTCGAGCCTCCATAGCCCACTCCCGCTGACTGATAATTCTCGGGCACATTTTCAATGCGATGCCGACGGGTGTATTAGATTGAACAGGAAATATAATGCTGGCATAATAAGTTTTTAAATTTTTTTGAGGTCTGCTTTTTGTTTTTTAATGGTGCCACATTAGTAAATGCAGTTTCTAACTATCTTCACAGCGTCGTAAACTATATCTGAGGCTTATGTGATACCCTAATAATTTCCATTGCATCACAGGAATTTGTCAAAATAAATAACAACTTTGAGCAAATCGATTTCATCGATAGTGTACAAGTGGAACATTTCAGGGCATTATAAAAGCAATAGTTATGGTTGATCGTCTGGCTACTCAATATGCTGGAATGGAATAGGAGTATTTTACAATAACAATAGAATTTAGCATGTATTTTGAAACAAAATTGATGCTATAAAATCGTATTATATTGGAAAAAATATATGAATATGTATAAAAATAGTTTTTAAACATAAAAAGAATACGGTTTATAGATCTGATTTTTTATCATTAAAGTTGATAAATGCTTAATAGGCCGAATACTACCCCTTGAAATGATTTTTGCGTCTTATATCCTTAACTGAATTTGACATATACTTCAATCATTTTGGTGATGTTAGTTTGTTAGTTTTTTATATGGGCTGCGCCAATTCTTATTATTATTAATTTTTTAAACTGCACATTATTATAATTTGGACTAGGACTATTGAGTAATTTATTTCAAATCTCATTTACCTAACATCTGAGACTTATCCATTGATCTCTTTATATCCGATTCTAGCAATTATTGCACTTGCGCACCACAGAAATATAGAAAGTCTTCTTTTATGAACATTTACAGTACTACATTTGTTCGCGAGGTTTAATCCTCTTAAGTATTCTTATTTGGTTTGGGCTTTCGAGGAGTTGGGTGGCTTTGATGTTTTGGTATTGTAGAATTATCTCGTCGTATCTTTTTGCAATTTGCTTGCTTCTTTCCTGTGAAGAACTTCGCTTCCAATATATCAAGGTACATAAAGATGTTCTTTAATACTTTATTTGTAAAAGTTTGTGTAATTTCATTATTTGACAAGCAAAAAAACTGGATTCCGAAGTTCATGGTTGCACGCCGGATTTAATATTTGCTTTTACATAAGGAGGCTAAGCCTCTTTCGATGATCGAATGCATATTTTGATATTTGATAGCTATGATAGCTAGAATGACACGAAACAAATTGTCCATTCATATCTTTAATTTTTCTTTTCTTTGTCCAGTTTTGTATTTTGTATATCATGGCAGTATCATCAACAAAAACAGCACAGTATTATTCAATTAATTCACGTGTTATAAAGATATTGTCGAAAGTTTATGTCTAAACCTAAACTAATGATTTGGAATATTTCCTTCATGATAAGCTTGATTCTCCTGAGAAGAGTTTGGAAATAATAGGTAATAAAGATATCGGACTATAATAAATTGGTTACTTTGGATTCATAATCATGACTATCCCTGTCACTTTCCATATTTTAAGATCATATTTAAGCCTGAATGCAGCATTGATATGATTAGTCAGTTCTTTTCATTGGGAGCTGCTTTAGGACATCTGCTGTTATCAAATCCAATCCAGCAAAAATTCTTCGGGTTCAAACCATATTTGGTTTCCCTCGTCTCGTAACTTCATCCAATAACACCAAAGTAATAATTTTTTCACCGTAACACCTCTTATCCCCAGGTAAGCAACGTAAAATTCAGCATTTTGTTCACTGCTTCTGGTCCAGTTTCCATCTTCTTGTTATTTGATAGTATCTGCATAAAGTGCTGCTTAAAGTTCATATTGCCTGCAATAAGGGAATATCCTCTTCTCCTACTCTCATTAGTCAGGTTTATCAATTAAGAATAACAGATTATTTGGTTTTTGCGTGATACCATTCAGTATTGTTTATCTTGAGGGGCTCTGGTTGAAAACCACTTCCTTCTTGCTCTCCTTTTTTATTATTAATTATATAATTTTTTTCTAGTGTAGATTTAACGTCTCCTGTGCATTCTCAACTGGTTATTAAGAGGTGTCCTGATAGGTGTTCCTAACTTTATTTTTTCGTCAACTACATGTTTAAATCTTGTCCAATCTTTCTTATTATTAATTAGTGCAGAGTTATTTTCTTTCTGAATTATATTTTCACTCGGTATCAGTCTTAATGCTCAAAGGTCAGAGTATAAGTTCTAACAATAAGTAAATAAATAAATAGTTAACCTTATTTTCCTTTTAAACAAAATACAATGTGTATAGGAAATTGTCAAAAATCGATCCTACAAACTACCACTACCTACAGCTACAAGACTATGTGAAATACTTTTCTATTGAATACAGACACTTAGACACGAGAAAGTCTTTTAAACGCTTTTTAAATATCACAAAGTTATCACATGCTTTTAGTTCAGTAGGTAAGCTATTGAAAAACCACTGACATTATGCAATTTATACGAACGTTTGTATTTAGCAAATGGTATTCTAAAATCATCCTTTGCTTTAGTATTATTTGAGAGGATTTCACTATTGAGCAAAATAGTATATTATATACCTAGGTTGAGAAGTAAGCCATTATTTACCGAGCACTTTTATATCCTGAGGCGCGTAGCGCCGAAGGATATAATGTGCGAGGTTAATAATGGCCTTCTCAACCGAGGTATATATAGAATTTTTTTTACTACTAACACTGATATATTACCATATTTGATTCGATTCGATTTTTATATTAGTCATTTTCTACTTATTTCTCAAATATTTCGAAATATCAAGTAGCCTGGAAGTTCAGTTGTCTAACTGACAGATATCGTAACAAGAAGCGTTTTTTCGCGAGCTAACTACAATTAACCACGGCATACTACAGGATACTACTTTGTTTCCACGAGGATTAATTTAATTGTGGTAAGTGAGGGGAAGTTTCGTGACGTCACTATTACATCATCATTTTTCAACTACGGCTTACTACAACTTACATACGTGACGAGGTGTGGTACTCGAGGTTTGATGGAATCATGGCGGATTAATTTTGAAACGTTAAACATGTGAAATGTTTGTTTTTCCATTCTGAACAAGTTTGTAAATTATACGTTCATGAAATTCTTCTATTGAAGCCTCATACGCATCGAAATTCCTACACAAATGTGCCCCAAATGGGATTTGGACAGCATAAAGTATCCTGAACATATTCATCGAAAAAATACCATTATTTTGCTTATCTCCAGAGGCCACCATTCTGTCATTAAAAATATGAGTAAACGTTCTGCACTGATCAAACTGATCATTTTCAAATAAATATGCAAAATATCTATATTCTTTTCTAGCAATGCAAGATCTAACTACGGTATTTTGACGAAGACAGAAGCAGACAGTACAATTTGTGGTGGGGTGCCCGCTTGGCACTTACTTCAGTATTACTTGTAGTTAACCGTGGTTACTCGTTAAAAAACGCTAATAATCTCCTGACAGCTCCATACATACAAAGTACCTTCTTTCCATCTAAATTTTGACAAAATCGCATTATTAATAAGAATATTATGGGGAGTCATGAAAAGTGAGTCATACTGTATATAATTTTTTTACTAATAGCACTGATACAATCCTTATCATTATTTGAATTGATTAGATTTTGAAATTAATCATTTTCTACTTATTTTTCAAATAATCCGAAATGACAACTAGTTGTCAAACTAACAAGTTTGACATTTTGACATTTTCCGTTTCCGTTTCATTATTGACCTAGGTTTTTTTTAATATTATTATTTACCTAGGGCGAGAAATGTTACTTCTCATTTGAGGAATGGAGTAAATAATGGTGATTTATCATGTTAGTAGTAAAAAAAATCTTTTTTATTTTTATACACATAAACACACATTTCAAAAACGTAAAGACTATACAAAGTTAAAATATTAAAATATTGCTTACCCGAGGTACGATTTGAGATCCCCGCCATACATCTGATAGCTCGCTTCTGAGCCAAAAAAACCTTAGTGGTATCAACTGATTAACCCCACAAAATTACTCCATATCTTAATCTACTCTTAATGTGAGCATAATAGACTTGTACGATTTGAGTTTCAGTCAAAATATTTTTTAATTATTTAAAACATAAATGTTGGATCCCAACAGGGAGAGTAAATGCTTACAATGACTTTTAAAAGTCATATTTTTATCAAGATATATGCCAAGAAATTTTACATTATTGCTTGACGAAGGGAATCTTGTCAATACTGATGGGCAAGTTCCGGCATGGCTTTTGTACAGGGTTATCCACAGGGCTAGCCAAGGCGATTTTTTGACTTTCCCTGTACTTTAAAAAAAAAATTTGAAATAGCCATCTTATATAATTTTTTCCCGCGAATTCGGATAGGTTCAGCAAAAAACAATTGATCATCAAATAAAAGTGCTAGGGGTCACTTTGATATTTTTTAAAATCTACTAAAAAAAGAAAAATCTTAACACATTTTGTGTATAATATCCTATACCTATCTTTAGCTGTTTACCAAATATTGACAGGTGAAAGTCGGGCATTTTGACACTTTGACAGGCTCTAAAATCTAAACCGCACCAGATAAAAAGACGGTTTGCACATTCCTATCTTGGGTTTTCATAAGCTATCGAATGATAGTAACTTTGAATTTAACCGGAGGTTTAAAAGTTCCGGTTAATTTTATCCGCAGTTTAAATTCAAAGATACTGAAAGTTTATGAAAACCTAAGATAGCTTTGCGCAAACCGTTTTCTTTGATCTTGTGCGGTTTAGATTTCAGGGCCTGTCAAAGTGTCAAAATACCCGACTTTCAACTGTCAATGTTTGGTAAACAGCTAAAGATAGGTATAGGATATTATACACAAAATGTATTTAGATTTTTCTAGAGAGTCCAAAAATGTAGTAATATACAGGGTGTTCCATTCGCTCCGAAACACTGTCCGCGAAATTGGAAATTTGTCTCCTGTGAACCTATCGTATATTTATTTATATCGTGACCAAAGTATGAACAGATGTTACACAGCGTAAAAAGTTCTTTTCTCTTTGTGGATCATAATTAAAGTCACCGCATAAAATGAATTTCCTATTGGATTTATACACAAGATTAAGTAAGTCAAAAAGCTGATCAAAAAAAGTATCAGACTTTCCACTTGAAGATCGATAAATTAACATTAAATTAAAATTTTGTGTTTTGTTTTTAATTTTTCTTAAGAATGAAATACCACAAACTTCAATGTGTTTCTCAATGAAAAAGCGATCGTAGGAAAAAATAAATTGTTCCAATTAATTTTTTCCTACGCAAGTTTCATTTAAGCAGATAAACTGCACTGAATCTAAATAGTGATTTAAGTCAATATTAATACTATTGACCGTGTCAAACGTCAAATATTGGGCGCTAAGCACAAACACGTTGGGTTTAAAAAATTTATTCATATATCTGAATATATTTAGATGAACAAGTAAATCAAATTAAAAAATATATTAGGTTCTGAAAGCCAACGTCTGGGCTTTCCGGTCGTACAATCACATTCTTTGGTATCTTTTAAAAGTGTCCTACTTCTTGGTGCATCTATCCTCAATCCACCTTCGCTATTTTAAGTGCTAAAGTTCCTTCCAATTTTAATTCAATTATCAACACTCATTGGGGATTGAGACTAACTTCTTCACGAAAAAGGCATACATTGATATTTTCTATTTGTGGAACCAGTTGAAGCTCCTGCAGATATTTAGAAATTCCATTAACGTTCGACACTAATATCTTAAGGCTATATTGATAATATTTTGTTACTCGATAACTATATAGCTACGTGATAGTTTGCAGGATGCTCCTCTTCACACATGTTGTATAGATTTTGGCCAAGTAGTATCAATAAGGGCAATCTTTTACTTGATATTTGCTTACACATTTGACACATTTTGGGTGCATCCTTTTATCTGACGCTTCTTGCATTGAGGTGCTAATTTATACGTTCTATACAGTTGGGTCTCCGCCATGTTATAGTATATTACGCCTAATAACATGTATCATAATTGAGGGAGTTGATGTAGTATAAATTGTGTTCTCTGATCTTAGTTTCAATCTGTTTTATATTCGCGGATATACCACTTACTTTTGCTTTTCATCCAGTATATTTTTAGTTGCAAAATACTCATATATGCTCATGTTGAGAAGTTAGATGAAAAGTTTTAACACAATCGATAGAAATATTACTGGCCGCCAATGTGTTCTATTAAAGCCATTCTTATTGTCCAGCATGTGTCGAGGCGCATTTAATGCACCTGAAAGCTATGGGCTAGATTTGAGAAGCAAGCCACCAGGTTCTTGGTCTAATAATAATTGTACGTCCAATCTAATTCGGGTTAAATTGAACTGAATTGAATTATATTATATAGTTTGACAATTTCAGCTGCGTGCTATTTTATAATGAATAAGAATAATGGAAACCCCAGATAATTACCGTAGTATATTTGATAATCTTGATACCATTAATTCCGTTGCTGAATGCATTTTATTTAGGAAAATTGAATCCGTATCTATTGACGGCCTTATGCTGAATAATATAAGTACAAAGGATGCCACAAGTAAAGGTTTTTTTTTCTGAGAAATTTTCACGAAATTTGACTGACGGATTTTTTTTGCAAAAATAATGAAAATTTTATACAGTGTCGTTGACCTCAGATGGCGTAAACTCAAAAAAATGACCTATGAAAAGGTAATAATGATGTCAAACAGGTTGCCCTGCCTCTTATTCTTTAAGTGATATTCGCTATTCCTGGATGAGCGTTTGGATCCGTATGTTTGTGGCAGTCTCCTCTACTGCTGAATGCATCTAAGTAAAAAGTCCTCTATTTCTAATTTGTTTGAAACCTCATCTTCGATACATTGTATTTTTAGCCGTGTGAGTTTGCTCGAAAAATTTACATTCATTTAAAATAAATCTCCGAGCATCCAAAATTTTTGATGAATCAAAAAGTAGCTGAATGTGCTCATATTTATTCATCAATAGATTATCCAGCAGTGCAGTTAAATACTCGTATCAGAGATGCAAGCCGTGGAGATACATGTAAATAATATATTAAAATAATTATAATGTAATAAAACACTCTTCGCCACCTTTCTGGTAAAAGCAGCTCAAAATTCGAAGAATTCCTTTATATTTTCGGTAGAATTGTTTCGAAATTAGAAACGCTTCTAAGCTAGAGGACAATAAATTAGACCCAGAAAGTCGAACCCACTTAAGCCGCATAACAATGTTTAACAATTCAATGTGTATTTATCCGTTTCAGACCGAAAGTATAATATATTACAACTAGTGCACATGACCAAGGCGGTTTGGGATTTCGCTTACTTGATTTAGTGCCTTCATTTCCTGAGCTAAATTTTTCATGCTATTACAAACTGCAGAGCTTATAAGGATTTTGCCGCAGCTTGTTCTGTATATATAGAGATCCTAATTGGTTCAGCCAACAACCCTTATCTAGATTTATATTTTTTATTGCATTTTTACCTTAATTCTTTGTATAGTAAATTAGAATAAATTAGGAAAGCTAGACAATATATAAATAATTATTTAATTTTTTCGGACTTTGAATAACTTTAGTTCTAATTTTAGAATGTGTAAGTTAATCTAAAATCTCAAATTATATGGCCATTACAATTTACTCGCAATAATAGACGAAGTTAACGAAGCGAAAGGCTCTCGTGGTTTTAAATTATTTTCGATCTTTTGATAACCGGTATTTAATGCTGTTAAAATATCTTAGAGACAAAAGTTTTAAAAGAACGGGAAGAATTGGGGAAAACATAATTCTACAGTACTACACCGTATTGAAATATATATGGGCAAGAAGGATAGAAGTTATCAGTTCATTATTGATAAAAAGTTCATTATTCATTGGGTTGAAAACAAAACAATTATAGTCGGTTCAACGTATTTTGGCGCAGAACCACTCGGTAATGTCCGCCGCTATTTTTAGGTTATAAAGAAATATATTCTATTTCCACGCCCATATCTAATAGCTAGATTTAGGCAAATATGCATGTTGCATACTTTGTATATTTTGCGTTTTTGGGAAAATTACAGGTTTTATGCCTATTATTGAAGCATTTGAGAAAATGCGCATAAAGTTTTGTCTTCAAACTAAACTTCTCGGTTTCAAATGTTTAATGTATTTTTTTTACTACTAACATGATAAATCACCATTATTTACTCCATTCCTCAAATGAGAAGTAACATTTCTCACCCTAGGTAAATAATAATATAAAAAAAAAACCTAGGTCAATAATGAAACGGACACGGAAAATATCAAAATGTCAAACTTGTTAGTTTGACAACTAGTTGTCATTTCGGATTATTTGAAAAATGAGTAGGAAATGATTAATTTCAAAATCTAATCAATTCAAATTATGATAAGGATTGTATCAGTGCTATTAGTAAAAAAATTATATACAGTATGACTCACTTTTCATGACTCCCCATAATATTCTTATTAATAATGCGATTTTGTCAAAATTTAGATGGAAAGAAGGTACTTTTGTATGTATGGAGCTGTCAGGAGATTATTATCGTTTTTTAGCGAGTAACCACGGTTAACTACAAGTAATACTGAAGTAAGTGCCAAGCGGGCACCCCACCACAAATTGTACTGTCTGCTTCTGTCTTCGCCAAAATACCGTAGTTAGATCTTGCATTGCTAGAAAAGAATATAGATATTTTGCATATTTATTTGAAAATGATCAGTTTGATCAGTGCAGAACGTTTACTCATATTTTTAATGACAGAATGGTGGCCTCTGGAGATAAGCAAACTAATGGTATTTTTTGGATGAATATGTTCAGGATACTTTATGCTGCCCAAATCCCATTTGGGGCACATTTGTGTAGGAATTCCGATACGTATGAGGCTTCTATAGAAGAATTTCATGAACGTATAATTTACAAACTTGTTCAGAATGGAAAAACAAACATTTCACATGTTTAACGTTTCAAAATTAATCCGCCATGACTCCATCAAACCTCGAGTACCACACCTCGTCACGTATGTAAATTGTAGTAAGCCGTAGTTGAAAAATGATGATGTAATAGTGACGTCACGAAACTTCCCCTCACTTACCACAATTAAATTAATCCTCGTGTAAACAAAGTAGTATCCTGTAGTATGCCGTGGTTAATTGTAGTTAGCTCGCGAAAAAACGCTTCTTGTTACGATATTTGTCAGTTAGACAACTGAACTTCCAGGCTACTTGATATTTCGAACTATTTGAAAAATAAGTAGAAAATGACTAATATAAAAATCAAATTGAATCAAATATGGTAATATATCAGTGTTAATAGTAAAAAAAAATCTATATATACCTTGGTTAAGAAGGCCATTATTAACCTCGCACATTATATCCTTCGGCGCTCCGCGCCTCAGGATATAAAAGTGCTCGGTAAATAATGGCTTACTTCTCAACCTAGGTATATAATATACTATTATTATTTTAAGTGTGATAATAAAAAACCAGACCAAATGGTCGAAGAATAACAATGAAGTCGAGCAACACCCACAATTATAAATGGTGAGGGTAAAAAGGTTGGCTTGGCAGAATATTTTTAATTGACTTTATAACTTCAACGTGGAACTTAGAGTTCTGCTTTGCTGTCAATTAAGACGTGTTTTTCTATGGTGAAATATCTCAAGAACAAGTGAAAATGCCTAAGATAAATGATGTTTTAAACTGGATTAAACCATACAATGAAATTTATATGGATTCGGACAAAGTGTGCAGCTCAGTTTGCACCAATATTGTAAGTTAATGTTTACTTCGTATTTAAATTTGTTCATAAAATTAATACACATTTAAAAAAGCGAATTTTTTAAATAAATTTGTGCACTTTGAAATACATAGTTAAACTCATTCAAAAATATGAAAATGTAAATTAAACCCTGTAGGCTCCTTCGTCTTGTTCTATTATAGATCAGGTGTAGTAAAAATTTCAAATAGATCAACTGCAATACATGGGCAGAAAAGTTCAATAATCGCTTCAACGGCCTTCCCTAACAGCCTCTAAAAAACATTATAGAACAAAATACTGTTACGAATCCGTGACGCCACGTCTGGGATGGCGTACAGGTTATATAGCTCAGATTATGGATCGAGCTATGTCAGATGAGAAGAGATCATAAATAAGGCACTTCATTTCATAGTTTATCTTAATTTAACTCAACACTTTATGGCACTATAACTATTTAACTATAAGAATCACTTGACTTAAAATTTTGACAGATCTATAGGAGATTCGACTTTAGTAATTTTTATGCGCGTATCCCCGAAGAACTACGTTCCTGTGAGCTACACTCTCCGAGTTGGGTTTGAAGATTAGAATGAGGTTAGAGCACCTACTACGTCCCTGTGAACTGCAGTAGATGAGAGCGGAATAAGTGAGAGACAAAAAGCCTATCGGACTGATGGTCCGCTTGACTATTTATATCATAAAATCTGCTGCCCATTGTAACTTTAGGATTCATAATTAGCTGCCCTGTTCACTCGCGTTGTTTATAATTTATGTTGAATGTTTACATAATATTTTTTAATTTCAAGTTCAAACTTAGGACTGGGTGATAATTAATAAGTAGTTTAAACGTTTCTAGTTTATGTTGTCCTAATGACATCCATCATACCACCGCCAAAACAATGAAAAGATAATTATAGGTCATTTCTTTGGAAATATTGTAAATTGAGCATTCAAAATAATAGAACCTCAAGACGTGACAATGTATAGTCCCTATATTTAGGCGTTATTTAAAAAAATAGATCTGGAATAGCAAAAACAAATTTTTCGTTCGTATAATAATTCTTCCGGTCGGTTCATAGTGTGTGTAATGATTGGAGCTCTTAAGTGCAAATTACCTAGGTTCTTAGTAGGTTTAAAATAAATAGAAAAACCGATTTATTAACAATTACACGCTTTGTTCCAGAGGAATTATCAACTTTTTTTTCTTCCGGATGCTGTACCTAGCAAAGGCATTTATTTTTTTTGTCAGATACTGCTCTCTACATGTCTAAGGATGGAAATAATTTAAGGATATTTTATTCGAAATTAGTTCATGTGGCATGTTTAGCCCACGGTTTTAATAGAGTCGCTGGGGAAATCAGAAAGAAATTCCTTTATATCAACTATTTAGTATTAAACGTGAAAAAAGTTTTTCTCAAAGCATCACTAAGAATCCAAGTGTACAGAGAAAAGCTACCTAAGTTTTAACTTCCACCACAGCCAGTTTTAACTGGATGCGGAACTTGACTAGCAGCTGTATTTTTCATGTAGGGTAATTTTGTCGAATTATAAAGCTTGCTTTGCCAAGCAAATTCTTGAAAACGAGATCATTCAAAAACACGTTTCATTTCTAAAAGAAAATTATAGTTTCATGCCGCAAACAATTACTAAATTAGAAAAAGCTCTAATGCCTCTTACAGAGAGTACTGACTTAATAATAAATACATTCCGTCCATCATGTAAAAGCGTACAAGATGCAGTTAGAATAAAAATACTTGAAAGATTTTAAAATAACGACTGAAAAAAACCCTGAGTTCATGGGAGGAACTAACCGTATGGATGGGAATATTGCAAATTTTGCCAATGTAGTGGAAGCCAAAAAATGGTGGTGATGTTTGTTTTCTTGGAATGTGAGTGAGGGTTTATAAGGGGCTTTAATGACCTTAAGGAAGCTGAAAAACGTAAAAGAACTAAAAACGCCTGACGCTTCGAGGAACATGATGAATATGAATTAACTTTGGCAAGATGTCATTATTCTTGTCATCTTGTAAAAGCCAATTCAAAATTTGACAAATTGTACGACCTTTTAATTGTATTTACTAATTATTTTAGTTTTTAGATTTTTCGTTCTCGACGATGATGAGGCAGATTTGTTCCTCCAGCATTTTCCAGTTATTTTAGATTTTTCAGCTTCATTAGGGTCACTAAATTAGCACTTGTGCAATTTACACCATGGGGTCAGAGCAAAAGTGGCCTTATTCAAAAGTCTACAACTGAGGTGGCGAAATTGTCAAACATTTGTCTGACAAATTACTTTAAATTATTTCAATATACTGATCAGTCCTTATTAGAAATTAGAATTGATATTGATGGAAATGCCCAACAGACCGTATTATTGCCAAAAGCACTTTTCGTCTTACACAATAGTTCAGGTTCAGGTTTCGAAAGTATTCGACTGTAGTATTTGGTAACTCGTTCTTCTCCTGCTTGTAGTTGCGATAAAACTGCTCCGATGTCGGCACTGCATGCGTCTGTGTCCAATACAAATTTAACCTTTGGTTCCGGATATACCAATATTGAACTAGAACATAGAGCCGCTTTTAATTTCCTGAACGCAGGATTACAGCTATGATCCCAGCTATAATTTGCTCGTTCTTCAGTGAGCTTATGTAGAAGTGCAGCTTAATTTGCAAATCCTTCGACAACTCTTCTATCATAAGTACATAATCCAAGGGAGCTCCGCAGTTCGTGTTTGTCGCGAGGACGAGGCCAGTCTTTAATTGATGTAATCTTTCGTTGATCGGTTTGGATTCCCTCTGATGAAACGACATGCCCGAGAAGTTTAACTTTTTGTTGGAAAAGAAAACATTTCTTTGGATTCAGTAAGAGCTGAGCATTCTTGATTCTAGTAAAAACTGCATGCAGGTTTTGTAGGTGATCTTCAAAAGTTTTCCTCCATTATCATTATATCATCAAGATAGACCAGGCATATCTTCCAAGTGAGGCCTCATAGAACAACCTTTATAAGACGCTCAAAAGTAGCGGAGGCATTGCATAGTCCGAAGGGCATAACTTTAAGCTGATATAATCCACTTCCGGTAGAGAAGGCAGTCTTTTTCTTATCCTGTTCGTTAATGCCAGTAGCCGCTCTTTAAATCGAGTGTTGAGAACCTGCTAGTGTCGTCAACGTGTCGTCAATTCTTGGAAGTGGATAGCTGTTCGTTAATGCCTACTTGCCAGTAGCCGCTCTTTAAATCGAGCGTTGAAAACCAATGAGAACCTGCTAGTGTCGTCAATTCTTGGAAGTGGATAGCTGTCCCTCTTGGTGACGTCATTGAGCCTTCTATAGTCCACGCAGAATCTAGTAATCCCATCCTTCTTGGTGACTAAGACAACAGGAGATGACCATGGACTGTGGTAACCTCTTGCTGCTTCGTAAATTGCGTAGCTTTCTTCAGTTCTTCGGAAGACAGATGATGCTATGACTTCTGGAAATGTTCCAGGACAAGGTGATGTTGAGGGAGTTACTTTTGACCGCGTTTCGCAACTGCTTACCCACCGCACCGGCTCGCAAGTGGCTATTACATCTCCTTTATTGATTTTGATGGAATTGGATGAAATATTTGCTATCCTTATCGGTATTTCGACGTCGGTTTTGACTGGTGCTTTGCCTATGAGGTGCAAGGCAAATTGTGGTGTTGGATAAGATTGATGCAGCCTCCAAAACCTGTCTCCAATTTCCCAAAAAATATCTTCTCGGTATTTCCGCTTATTCTGACAGTACATGTCGCCACTACTTTATTCGGTGTGCCATCGTCTGTTTTGGTAAGGATGAACTCTTCTGTGCCAAACTTCAGAAGGTTAAGTTTATTGTCAAAAGAGAATCCATGTTGACCGATGAGATCCATCCCCAAAATAAATTCGTCTTCTATGTCGGCTACTAACACTGGGTGGTGTAATTTAATTCATCCCAGTTGAAGTTCAGTATCTATTTCTTTAAGTACTTCAGCAGTCTCACCGGTAACCGTACGTAAAACAACATTGTTCGATATGGGTAGGACTTCAACTCTATTTACTCTGTTGGACTTTACCAAAGATACCGCCGCACCAGTGTCAACGGTAATTGTAATGGCTTTTCTGTTGATCTTTCCTTTAATAGTTAGATTGTCGGCGGTTTTTCTTAGACTTTTTATGAAGACGATCCTGGGGGCTTTATCTTCAACACCCGACCCGCAATGTTGACTAATTGAAGTTTTCCTGATTTGACTTTGAGGCCCTAGCGTCTCTGGATGGAGATCAAGAACGTAGTTGTACTCAGCAGTCTCTTTTCAAATGCCCAGTTGTGCCACATCTATAGCACTGATTTGAGGTATTTCGGTTAAGTGGCCTATCTTCTATTGGTTCCCGGAATCTCCCTGAGACCTGAAGAACTTCCGTTAATTTCTTCATAATTTCACCCATCTCAGTTAATTCACAGCTGTTTGCCGGATTTTCTTCTTGGATGGATACGGCCCTGATTTTTGGCTTAGAGATGTTACAGACCATCTCGATTTCCAGCGCTCTACCCATAGCTTCACTGCTATTATCAAATTTAGCATCTTCTGAGTTTCTGGATCTCTGATACCATCCACGAAATATTGGGCAGCAAGTTCCTCTTGAAATTCTTCTGTTGTTCCCGGGTAGGCCAATTGAATGGGACGTCTAACGTCTGCCTCAAACTCTTGCAGGTTTTCACCAGGCTTCTGATGTCGATACTTTACTTGTGCCTGATAGAGCTGTCTTCTATGTTGGTCGCCAAATCGTCTCTCCAGGGTAGCTACAAGTATGTCATATTTACCAAGCTGGCTGATGGGAATGGTCTGTAGTAGTTCCAGGGCAGATTCACGAAGCGCTACCACTAGTGACGTAGCCATTTCTTCCTTATTCCAACCGTTGGCAACAGCAGCGGCTTTAAATTGTCTTCTGTACATTGTCCAGGATGTTTGACCGTCATACGTTGGAGATTTGATATGCTGTCCTGTGGCGAATACCCTCTCGGTGAGTCCTTGATTTTTTAGTCTGGTAAATTCTGCTTGAAGATTCTTCACTTCTTTCTGTACATTTCCTACTTCTTTTTGAACATTTCCTACTTTTGTTTGTACATTTCCACCTTCTTTTTGTATATTGTCTACTTCTTTTTCAAATTCCTCATTTTGACCTTCTAATATTTTCTGTAATTTTCCTTGCTCGCCTACAATTACATCCACCATTTCTGAAGTTGATCCTGCTCTACTTGCCTTTTATCTTCTTGGTCTTGTAAAATTTTCTAAAGTCGGTCCTGTTCTCTTTGTCTTTTATCTTCCTGGTCTTGTAAAATTTTCTTGAGCCGGTCCTGTTCTGCTTGCCTTTTATCTTCTTGATCTTGTAAAATTTTCTGAAGCCGATCCTGTTCTGCCTGCCATTTGTCTTCTTGGTCTTGCAAAATTTTCTGAAGCTGGTCATGTTCTGTTTGTCTCTCAGTATTTAGATTTTCCATGAAATCGGCCAACATTTTATTTATTTGGTCCATTTCTGCCGTTTGTTGCCTTGTATAAACCATAGAATGTTATAAAATGTTCACAGAATCCACCAATCAAAACGGTCTCGTTGACGTACTTGTACCCTCTTCTTTCCTCGAAAAATACTTCACAAGTCCGGTCCCTTCACAATCCAACTTCTGACACCAAATGTTACGTTTTTCCCGTGGATTCTGATAAAATTACAACTTTTACTATTTTCCACTAATACTCTCTTTATTCTTTATCACTCAATACCATTAAAGACACTAAACTACTCTTATAACTTTACAACTATTAGATCTTTACAGTTCAACACTCAATGATTAACTAACCCAACACGCTTTCTAACTAACCCAACACGCTTTCTGCCTACTACTTATATACAATCTAAAATCTATCACAAATACTCGGGAAGAAGCTAGGCCACTCTATATGATTCTCGATCAGGGCATCTAGAGAATTATACATAGACGCGGCAAGGCCAGTTCTATAGGGTAGCACAGAAAGATTCGGATGGTTGCTAGCCGTGATAATACATAGGGCCACAAGGTTTTCACATTCCTGTTTTATCTATTGTTATCATTCATCTATTGGACGTGAAGATAACGCCACGTCAACAAGATAAACAAGTTTAAACCATATTGGAATACTGATTAACTGAAAACTGAAGAACGTTTTACATGGGTAGGTTTTAATTTTATCTTCAGTTGAAGGACCCTAGTTAATCTCAGTCCAGCTGAACTGAACAATTTACCTGATATAATTTAACAATTTAAATATTATTATAGTGATAACTTATAATAAAATTGGTTAAATCCCTTATCCTTATTAAATCTCCCTTTCAAGGGCCAGGCGTAAAATAAATAAATTCCTTAAGATAAATCGAAACAATTATTCTAATTAGAAGCTTTAAAAGAATATCCCTACTATAATTTTGTAGCAGGAATTTAAAGCACTGTTGTATTAACCGCTTGTTAATACGCATAGTATTGCCATCATACAACATGGGCTTTTTCAACTTCAGCCGAATTATCGGTGTGTTTTCAAATGGGGTCATTGGAATAAATTTGTAATTGCCAAAATGAAATGCTGTTTTTCCTCTGCCTAGTTTGCTTAAAACTGAAACAACAAAACATAATGAACATTTTTTCCTCATATAGCTGACAATAGAAATCAACTTCGGATAACAGGTCGGATAAAAATTATTAAATGTTAGGACATATTCAGGAAACGCATGCGTTAAAAATTAATTTTTTGCTTAACCCTAAACCATTAATACCGTTAATAGGCCAAATGCCGTGTGCTGATTTTTTTTTTAAACTTAAAGCCTCTTAGTTTTGAAATATGAGATGGTCGCAATTATTGGTACTATCCATTTGGGGCCCCCATATTTTAACAAATTTAGTAGTAAATATAGAGATCACTTATTCATAAAAAATTACGAGGACATTTTTTAGCAAACCTATTTATTCATAATATAAAAACCCTCAAATTTAATACAGTCCTTAAAAAAGATTATTGATAAAATATTTATTTCTTTACTAGAAATGATTTTGTTTGAATTATTTTTCATGAAAAGGTGTACAGGGTGTTTCACTATAAATGGACCCCCCTTTAACTTTCTCAATTGACGTTTTAGAAAAAAACGTTTAATACAAAAAATAAAGGGGATGAAGTGAAGTTTTTATGGCATAGCACTGTTGTATACAGGGTGTCCCATAAATGCGGGATTAAACAAAGTTATATTTTTTTTAATGGAACACCCTATATATCATGGCATATTTGGATTTTGCGAAGAATTCTAGACATATTTCATAAATAATGTCCTATACCTATCTGTTACTGTTTTTGAAATATTGACAGTTGAAAATCGACCATATACCAAGTTATTTTAGATTTCACTTCACTTCACTTCACTTCATCCCCTTTATTTTTTGTATTGAACGTTTTTTTCTAAAATGTCAGTTGAGAAAATTAAAGGGGGGTCCATTTATAGTGAAACACCCGGTACAGCATTCTATGCACCAAGTAACATCACGTTCATTACATATAATATTCGATCTTTTGACGCCTTTTTGAGTTACAGTCAGCACACCTTTTTTAAGTTCCTTTAGAAGACAGATGCATACCTACATTTGATTGACTTAATGTACTGCATATACGTGTTGGCCTCCCTGATTCAACTTTTGCATTCTTTTGTTGCCTTGTTCCGTTTTGGGACCCCCTTTTAGGTTTTCCTTGAAAGTCGTTTATTAATTCTTTCCCACCAATGTATTATGTAAGAATTAACTTTTGCTATGCCAAGAAGATAATAAAATAATGTTACCCACCACATACAAGGCCTTTTAGATACACTGTAACATTCAAGTAACTGATCAAAGTAATCCACGCCCTACATAAATTTATTATAAGCATTGATTACCTGGGGACATTTCAACTTCTTTTCCCCTTTCTTATTTGTCCTGGTAACTTGCAATGCTTCTGAGGATTTATGAATATTAGTTATACTTACAACACTTGATTGCACGTAATATGTGCTGCCCATTTTGAATTCATTATCTGGAGCAAACTTATCTTTTGTATAAGAGTTTTTATTGGTACGAAATGTGCCACAAGCACAAAAAAAACCCTATGAAAGAAAAATTTGATAAAAGCGGTATTATAAAAAACAGTTTCAGCACAGGCGAGTGTCCAAATTTTAAAACGACTTTTATCCAGGTTTTAAGGGCTTATATTGTTTTAAGGTTTATTTCCCTTTAAAATCTACCATCTTTTGCCCTATATGGATTCATTTTGACTGATTGAAAAAGATGTACTATATTTATTTGACAAAATATTTAGCATTAACCTGATTACGTACATTTTCTCGTAAACTTCTTCTCCTCTTTTAGGTATTTGAGAGTTATCATTTGCATCATATCAATAATATTATTTTAGCTATTCGACTGACATACAGATTTTGATCAATTGACTCAAACTTGGCAAGAAATGAAATCCAGTTATAACTCGAATTCCTAAAAAAACATCAAACTCGTGTTCAGACGAATCTAAATTATTTATATTATTTCGGGTAGCATAACGTTCAGACTCAAGTAAAATATGTCGCCTACATTCAGAAAAAAAAGAAAAAAATTCTTTTAAAAGTTTACACAAAAATTTGGTTTCAAATCAATGGAATATGAAAATGTATTATATTTTTGGACCTCGTTCAATTTTATTCTAATCACAAGTTGACGGTTGGATATCAGGGAAATCCTTGATAGTAGCAGCGGTGTTTACTATATGATCCTCATTGTCTGAAGAATTGTTGGTATCAAAAAAGGCTTGCGATCAGCGTGAGTATCTTGAAATCTGCGCCAATTACAGATTCGACCCTATCCTAGCTCATTGAAGTAGCTATCGATCTAGATTGCTATAAAATGCCTAGAGAAAGCTTAGGAGAATCGCTCATGGGAGTATGGAATTCTTTATTATCCGCATCATAGTGATGAATACAATACTCTGAGTTTTCAGCTTGCTCTTCAGAAATTGATATCGCATTCAGAATTTCATAAGCATCATCTGAAGATATTTGCTTTAGATCATCGCACCGTAGAACTCTGGCAGTTTTCTGAATTTTATCTAAAAATAAAAGAGAAAATGTGACTACATTTTTATAACGTGATTAATGAAATCCGCCGCAAATACCTTAAAATTTCGTTACATGCCTTTACGACTAATTGACAACAATATATTTAAAATGCATATTTCGCAAAAAAATAAAATAAAAGATGGTACGCTGGTATTCAAAATAAAAACTAACGCATAATGTATCGTAAATAAAACAATTTTTTAGGAAAGTAACTAAAAAAATTAGCTACACTTTATAGGTAAGTAGGAACCGGCAAGAATTATGTAAATACCCAAATACGTTATCTAAAGCAAGACATTGATTTATATACCACTCAACGAGCAGTGCATCTGCCGAGAAGACGGTGCGCTGTAGGATGCAATTTTCAGAAAAAAACGTTACTCGAAAGTCCTTTCCAGAACGTGGCAGTCCTTCAGATAAAGGAGTTGCAACGGCGAGTTCCTAGGTGTTCGCGACTGAATCGTATGTTGATGAGCGGATGTTTCTGTTTGGTACAACTCTGGGCAGAATCATAAGTGCCAGGTCGTTCGAACACCTTCCGTAGTAGTAACGAGAGTAAAGAGATAGGTCCGCCACTATTCTTCGATGTTCGAGACTATCAAGGCCTTTACTCAACTCTGGGTCATCCACAAGACAGACGGCTCTTTTCTGTATGGAATCTAATACCTTGAGCAGTGGCAGCTGATGAGGTATATAAAACTTTTTGCTCTATAGAGTGCTCTTTACTTTTGTGCTACTGCCTTGGCGGTGTTGGTGACGTGATTATGCCAAAAATGTTGTTTCCTACGTTGATGCCCAACAAGCTTATGGATGAGGCCAGACTCAGTGTTTGTCCTGTCATTGATAAGTCAGGTACTGCGGTGTTTGCTTTTTTTTAGAAGACATCTGCTTGACTCTTTCCTGCGTTAAACTGGACATTGTTTTCCTCACCTAATTCCACTATGACGTTCATAATTATCCCTTTTGATGGCAGCAATCTGATTTTCTCCCTTGCGTTGGGAACGAACAGCGGTCATTGAAGTCCACGACATGAATGAGGATATAAGAGTGCTGTCATCTGCAAAGCTGTAAATAGAATTGTTTGTCCTGTCTAAGAGATCGTTGACATAGAGCAGGAACAATGTGGGAAATAATATACACCCATTGGGAACTCCGGCATTGATTTTAAATTCCTCGGAAGCTTCGATTCCTTACGAAATTGGAAAGCCATACTAGCAGTGCTGGTGGTAGCCCGTATGCTGTCAATTTGCTTACCACGATACCATAATATTAAGAAAGTATTTTCTTTATTTTAGGACTCTAAACTATTCACGTTTCAAAAATTTCAATTAGGGTATCAATAAAATTATAATCTGCATTATTTTGTTAATAATGTTTTCTATTAATCCACTTTAAGAAACTCTAAATCAAACTATTAAAATCTGTTTTTTTTTTTGATAAACTATATCCAAAACTATCAAAATCTATTCAAAATTAAACAAAAACCAAACTAAAAGACTAATAACAAGTATGCTGTTGCCAAAATTGAAAAAAAAACTATATTTTAAAGCATAGTGGCATATATAGAAAACACTTTTGAAACAAGCGCGTGTAGTATAGCCTCTGAACTCTGGAATATAAGTAACCACCCATATTGAGAGTTTTGAGATGCACTAGTAGTAGAATCTGGTCGCACCACTCAGAGATGACGCAGGTTATTTTTAATAATTAAAATTAAAGTGACAATCATAGCGACCACAATTCTATTATTATAAGTAAGGTAGATCGAATTGCCAGAAATTTTTACGGAAAAAATGTTTTATAAATTGTATTACAAATACCTCAAGAATTGGAAATTATAAGAAGGATTATAATCATTATTTAAAAGTCCCTTTTAGGCTTCGAGCCAGCTACGTGCCAAATTTGGTATGTAAATGTGTATTTGAGTTTTAAATTACATTTAACATACAAGGTTTAAAGTTATTTTAGTTACATTGTCTTAATATAACTCTAAACAGACACTGTTATGAATCTGATAAGGGAACAATATCATATTTATCCAGACAGCAAGTCACACGTAGTGTGTCGATGGTTTCTTTTTGTATGGTGGTGGAAAAGTTGACTCAATACTCGTATTAGATAAAGAGAGATCTCGTAATTCCGGAAATGTGTATTGAACCATTGAGACGAACTCTCATATTACTTAAAGTGATCATTATTTAATAAATCATCGCTGCCATCTTATCAGTGTTTCTCCCTCAATTATCTTTCGTAGTTATGAATCATATAAGTGTTTCTCCTACAATGACATGAACTTGGAAAGTGTCGTTTATTTTTTCTGAATTATGCTTTTGATTTGTCTACTCCAATTTGCATTTGTATGGACGATTTGCTTAATTTGCTCAGGTATTTTTATCCTCATTATTGATGTTGATGCACGATTTCGATAAATTTTGTTCTGTCCAAACCTGAATTCAAATAGTTGAGCATGCATAGGGTGTAATTTTAGGCTTTCAGCATGACGTCAGAAAGATAAAAAGACGTATTTATTAGGTAATACTGCAAAAAAAAATAAAAAAAGATTTATTGGTATGAATTTAATCATGTAGAACGTTGAGTAGTGACCCGATGTACAAAACTCTTTAGCTAGTTCATTGAATGGTGGAAAAAATTAATAGCATTAAGGGTGAAAAACTAAATAAAAAAATTAGTTAGTTGGGTCTTTTTCCAGATTTCTACAACTAATAAATTATGAATTTTATGCGTTTATTAATATTTGCGTGCTATTTTGAGGTACAGGGACAATGTTTGATGACCATATCAGCATCATCAGAAGCACTTAGTCTGAATTAGTGTGTATACTTTACATTGTATATAATATAAAACCCAAACTCATTAAGTCTGTTGAATTTTTTTATGGCGTGAGTCAAATCAGAAAATTTAAAATAAATCAATTATAAAAACTTGTCTAAATTGACACCCTAAACTGACAAGAAAACTGGCATCCATACTACTAAAAACAAAATAACCAGAGCTGCTGCTACGAGTACTCTGAGCAAATTATTCATGTAAGAGCCGATAATTGGTCATATAAGTGCACATGTAAAATTCCATACATCCACATCCAGTTCTACAAAACTCATCACCACAATATGATTCTGTGACCGCTGCTGCCACATATACGTATTGCAGGAATATGTATAATTTTAAGAATTATATTAAACAGTCTTTATTCTGGAAAATTGGACTTTGATAGTTTCGTTTAAACTACACCCTATAGTTTAAAGGACATGATTTGTAATAAATTCCAGAGCCGTTCTCAAACAATTTGTGAAATTTTATCTTACAAAATTGACCGTAAGTGGCCAAGGGTTGGATGTCTTAAACCACCAAAGCAAAATAGCTGTTTCATCTCGACCCTTGTATCCTTAGACAAATTTTTCATGGCGTTACAAATGATGCTATTTATTATTGTTTTACGCCCCTTTAACCTCATATACGTGTATAGCCTAATTTGTTCATCCAGAAGCCGTAAACTAGGATTTATATAATTCCTCAGCGCTGGCTATTCCGCCACATTGAAGGGGTGCAAATTGGAGGAAATGGGAATGAAACAAATAACAAAATTAGGTCAGTGCGGTTTTTATCTAAACAAACAACATTCCATTTAAAATGCAAATTGGAGAAGTTTTATAGAATACAGGGGACTATTCAATCTTATTCGATATTCGTTACATAACTTCGACAATAATTGAGCAGATCTATAACGGCGGAAATAAAAAGAAATAACATAGATGAAATTGGACGCAATGCAAATGGCTAAAATTGAAGTGGGAGGAACGACGCGACGTTTGGATTGAGCGAAAATTATTATATTTATTTTATTTGATTATCTGGAGCCTAAACATATGGTTTATTAGCTGTTTTGATCGGAACGTTAGGTTAGTATCTTTATTAGTTCAAAGCGGTCTAGCTGTTTTTCGAAATAATAATAATATAATAAAGCATCGACAATATGTTAGATTTGTATCAAATGCAAGCGAAATTAGCCAAACTTCTTTTATATGAATTTTACATACGAACAGATGCCAAATACTGCTATTTTGTGATTGATCACTTCAGAATATAGTTCAAAATAAAAAAATACTGACGTGCCCTAATACTGCCTAAAAATTGCCACTTCTATGGTATCAACCTTCATTAAAACCCATTATTGACGGCAGTACCCAAACAGGTACATCACTAATTAATACTTCTTCCACCATCTATCCATGAGGGGATCAAACTTTTTGGGTAAAGGGGGTTTTTAAGAGTACACTCATCTATTTTATGCCATTTGGGTATAGAAATCTACTTAGAATTTTTCGCACTTCGTCTTGACTCTTCGATAAGCACGTTGGCACTTGTCAGATTACGCAAAATGACAAAAACCAAAAACGCAATGAATAAAAAAATTGTTTCAGTGAATAGGTAAGTGTTATTAATTGCATGTTCGTTTATGTTTACTGTTGTTTGACATGATAGTTTTTGATTTTATACCCTAATGGGTACAATGGGAAAATTTGATATCATAATATACAATAACTTTTTTGTTGCAGAATTGGTTTTCAATTTTTTGGATAACCCGATTTCGACGTATGGCTAGGCTACCACAACTTTTTTCTTTATGTGCTTTAGATGGTTTGGAGGAAGACGATGATCTTATTATTTAACCTCCTGACATGGCTTCCAATTTTTTGGATGACCCGACTTCGATCTATGGCTACCCAACCTCCTTCCAGGTGCTTTAGATGGTTTGGAGGAAGACGTTGATCTTATGAACATATGAAAAAGCGTTACAAATTCCAAATGATGAACCCAGACGCGTCGAAGTCATCAGGAATATCAAAGTGGATGCAGTGATGACGAGCCACTAAGTAACTTGAGGAAACGGTTGAAAACTCACAGAAACAAAGAACATTGAACTGCAATTGGAATAAACCTGAGCCTGCCAAAAAAATGGAATACTAGCGATGTTTTAGATGAATACACACAAAAAAAACAGTCTAGTGGTAGCTTCCTTTCCCTGAACCTCGTGCAGCTTTTTATGAAGTTTATTGATGATCCTGTTATTGACTATATCATCGAGTAAGCTTTTGTATTCTAACCAACATAATCTCCATTAGTTTACTCTTACCCAATAGGAAATCAGAACATTTATGGCAATTTTTTTTCTATCTGATTATGAACAACTACCTCAGGAACAGATTTACTGAAGTACACAGGAGGATTTGGATCTAGATAGTGTTACTGCAGCTATATCTAGGAACAAGTATGATCGAATAAAACAAAATATTAATTTTGCGGACAATTTCCATATTGTGACTACGTACAAGATGTTCAAACTTCCTCCCCTTATGAATATTCTGAATGAAATATTCAAACAATGGAATATTCTGCATACGTATTAATATCTATCGATGAAGCCATCGTTCGCTATTTTGGACATTCAGCAAAACAGTTCATTAGGGGTAAGCCCGTGAGACTTGTCTACAAAAATACGTGCTGTGTAAAAACCAACATGGAAAACATAACGGATACTTTGGGAGAAAAAGTAGTTCTAAGCATTTTGCAAATCCTTCAAAATACTTAAGATTATGTCGTTTTTTCGACAACTACTTTGTTACCATAAATTTGATGTCAACTCTAACTAACAAGGGTTTTAGAGCCACTGCGACAATAAGGGAGAACCTAATTATAAAATGTCCTTTGATATCTTCGAAGGTATTGGCCAAAGTATCAAGGAGTACCTCTGATTACCAATTTGAAACTATGAACGAATTACTATTAGTGCATTGAGTTGATAATAATGTAGTAAACATGATCACAAATTACAACAATACTCAACCATTACAGAAAGTAAAAGAGATGGTCAAAAACATACAAAACACTGAAGTGCCACAACCGCACCTTTACAAAGCTACAGCAAGAGAATGGGTGGAGTTGATCTAAGTGATTAATCTGTAAATGCCTATCGCATAAGTGGTGGTGGGTCCATTTTACCTACATGTTGGACCTAATGATGACAGATACTTGGAAACTTTACCTTTTGGCCACTGGTAGAAAATTATCGCAGTTGGAATTTACGAGGTACATCGTGAGACATTATTTACTTAGAGCCCATAATCAAATGCGCAGAAGACAATCAGCACTACCTGGCAGTGTTCGTTTGGATAATTTTGGATATTTTCCACAAAGGATTGCAAATCCGCTACGGTGTGTTGTACGCCACTCTCCTATAAGATGGACATGCAGTAAATGTCGAACTACGTTATACGTTGAAAAAAAAATGGTTTGAGTTATATCACACCAAATGTTTTATTGAGAGCAATACTGATTTCACCTGGACATCTTTATTTTTTGCTAAAAGTTTTGTTATTGTGTTACCTACATTTTTCATTTATTTTGATTCAAAGTTTAAATTATTTTATTTATGATAAATATTTTTCACAAATTGAATTTCCCCTTAAATATTTAGGTCATATTTCGGTAAAACTGAAACTATCAAAAGATCCTCGCATTTTTTTTCAATTTGAAAAAGGAAGTAAATAGAACAGAATCCATTAGATTTGGACAAAAGAGGTCATATGAACTTACCACAAAAAAATTGTAGTGATGCATGCTTCATTTTGCGTTGACTAAATCTATTTGTCAACTTTTAATTTTCTATGCTAAGTGGTTAAAAGGGTTTATAAAATGACGAAATGGTCAATACAACTACACGAAGCACACACATATTATGTAGAACACGAACTAAACATTTATAAACGGAAACTGGCAACAGATCTCGTTGCAGGGTATGGCAGGGCATTATTTGATAATTTTGTTGGCATTTTTTGGTAATTACTTAATTGTTACTTAGGCTGTGTAAATTATGTACAGCGTGTGAGATCTGTTTTAACACAATTTTCTTGACGTTGTTTCTATGGGATTGGTGAAGGATTAGCTTAAAATATTGTGGTTGTTTTTACTCATTTGATAGGTATCGGTTTTTAGATTTATTGGCTTTGGATTTATTTGTATTTCAAAATCTTGCTATTATCAATATTGAAAGAGTGTTTAATTCCTGTGACGTGCTTAGTGAGTGTGGATTTATTTTTTTTTAAATCGTATTTATGTTATGTTATTTCTTCTATTTTTACTTTTATTTTTTAAGTATTGGCTATTTTGGCCTATGTATGAAAATATGAATGTATTTGCCGATTTTTATAGTCATTTTGTTATACATATTTTTATAATAAACATGTGAAAAATTGTACATATTATATGTTTGAATTAAAATTATATCACTAGTAAATCTCCAACGAGAATCCGGATTTTAAAATATGAGTGATAACAAATTCTTTTTTCATGGCAGGAGAAGCATGCCTACTAAAGCGAACAAGAATTTGATGAAACAACAACGAACCACGAGAACGAAGCCCAATTGGGGAATTGCTAAACTGATTTACCGTCTTGACTTCCCCAGGTAAATTTTTCGTGCCATTAAATATAGCTGTGCTTATTATTATATTTCGCTCTTTCTGCTCCACATACCTGCTGAACCAAATTAAATCAGCCACTGACACTAACATAGATTTATATGGACTTTATACGTTACGGATTTTTCTGACATTCGGACTTCTAAATTATAAAAAGGGATTGTTTATTTTGAAGGTATACACTCACTAATGTCAGCAATGATTATAGATCTCATTTTCCGGCTATATCCGACAATGTTAATGTCAAATTCATTTTACCAAAAATAATTATAGTATAATCGCCGATCGACTAGCAAGGCATTCATTTAATTGAATAAATTTTAAAAAATCCTCCTTCAATTCCTGTTATAGCAAAGTATATTTCCATACTTTAAAATGTTAATTTTTGTTTAATGGGAATATGGATTCCCATCTGCAATTATTAAATATGCGTAATTTCCATGGTAAAACCTCAATTATGGCTCATGAACATAATTGTACAGAATAGGATCAAAATACCTCATTTACATATACAGGGTTTTGCAATAGAGCGTCGGGCATCTTAGCTAATACATATATCCCTCGGATCATCGGGTGTGGTCTGTGAGTCCACGGTGAAATGAAAACCTTTCATATTTTTTTAAATATATTTTTTAAAATTTTCACGATTACAGTACCTTTCAAGGGCATTAAAAGCAATTGAGATTCCTATATATAAATGATATTTTAATATCTAAGTAGTCGCCATGCAGTATTCTGCTGTCCTGACAGACCACACCCGATCGGATTTGTAACAAATCTTGATCGATTTATTTTTTTCAACTTAAGTGCCATCTCATTTCTAGAGACCCGGATGGCGAATATTCTAAGTCGCAGGCTGTTTTAGAAGAATTTTGCAATGGAGCTTTTGCAAGACAATATGAATAAAAGAGAGATCGACAAACATTTACCAAAGACCGTAAGAAGCTCAGTTATGAGGTTTACAGGTACTCTTCGAGAGGATGTATCAGAACCACAGCCTGGAGAGTTAATTATAAATATTGCAAAAGACGGAAAACCAGATTTTCTTGCAAAGTTTCTAAGAATTGGTTGTGTTTAGATAACGTAACAGTTTATAGTCGCGATTGTTTTGAGGAAATGGTGGTCCAAAATTTAACCACTACAGTTTGTGTCACCGCCTATTTAATTCCCTTGTGTTAGTAAAATTTGTTTTTTTGAGTTTCCTGTAACATGCTCAACAAACTGCCGTCCATCGGACTGCCAGCCTCTTTCTGCAGCTGGCCGGCCAGTTTTCTTAAGAACCGATCCCTACACGTTGCAGTCGATGGACACATCTCGGACACATTCACTATCAACGCGGACGTGCCTCAGGGCGCAATACTTTCATCAACTCGGTTCCTCATCTATATTAATGACCTGCTGATCGAAACGATTAATCCTGTTTACAGTTTTGCAGATGACAGTACCCTTGTCTCCCACTTTAGATCAGAAAAACCCTTACCAGCGACTGAGACTCACCACCGCAGACAGGAGCAGATTACAGCTATTAATCAAGACCTGGAGAAAGTTCAAACTTGAGGCGACCGAAATTTGGTCCGGTTCAATGCAGCAAAGACCCAAGCAGCAACGTTTACCAAGAGGGCCAATACAGCGGGCCCTGACATTATTATGGCAGGATCGACCATTCCTTCATCCTCGTCAATCGGACTGCTGGGTGTCTCAGTCAACAGCAATATATCATGGCATGACCATGTTGCTAACATCGCAAAATCAGCCTCCCAGAAGCTTGGTGCGCTATTTCGCAACAAAAAACTCTATACACCGCAGCAGTTGCTCTTGCTGTACAAAGCGCAAATAAGACCGTGCTTAGAATATTGCTCACATATCTGGGGTGCCGCACCAAAGCACACCCTAAAGCTGCTGGGTTCCATTCAGAAGAGAGCTGTGCGTCTCGTCGGCGACCCGGAGTTGACCCGGAATCTGGATGCTCTGGAACACCGCAGACATGTGGCCGAGATGTCTCTGTTTTACAGATACTTTCACGGCGGATGTTCCCAGGATTTGGCCCGCATCATCCCGCTCCTGGCAACTCCTGTCAGACAGTCACGACAGACGGCAGGAGCGCACCAGTTCGTCGTACAACTAGAAACACCTAGAACATCGCTTTACAAGAACTCCTTTGTCTGGCGCACTGCATCACTGTGGAACTCACTTCCAGGACATCTGTTTCCCACTAATTACAACCTACAATTGTTCAAGAACCGTGTCAATCAACATCTTCGCACACACACCGCTCGTCGAGCGCCATAGGATCTCCCTTTAGTGTGTGTGCCACTACCATAAAAAAATATATATATATATATATTTTAATAAAAATGTGTTAGATTTAATTTTCTATTTTTTTCACTCATTTAAAAAAAAAATAATAAATTACAAGGCATTTTTTAGCCCTGACCAACATATAGAAAAACTAGTTTTAATAAGACAATATTTTGTAAATTATATCAAATGTGGTTTTGAAATTATTATTTTAATAGGATATTGACATAACAAAAAGTTTGTATAAATTTTTGTTACTTTAATTATGGTCCTCACAGACCCCACCCGACCGAATGTGGTACACATCAGCCACCCGACGACCGGATGGATATTTGTATCTGTGTATTTTATGAGATTATTGCAAGCAGTGTGATCTCAATAAGTGTAGCACAATGCCACTACAGTTTCTTTCACGAAATATTGTCTTGTCAAAATTTATATTTTACATGCTATGCTAAACGGTTTAACTTGCGAAATGGTTTGGACTTTTAGCTTTTCATAATCTATGCCTTGGCGTTAACTTCCGGTATACTTTGAAGTAAACTTTTGCTGTTTTCGGATGCTTCCAAATATTACAGAATGAAATTTCTTGCTTATGTGGTAAAGTAGTCCGACACACTCTTGCAGGACTCTATATAACACGGCCCAACAGACATTTTAGCGCGTTTTTTTAACTGTTTCAAGCTAATTTTTGGATACAGAATCCAAATTAGTCGTCAGATCTGGTCTGTTAGATCTAGTTCTTGAGATCAGATATATTGATTTCTTTTGGAATAAACTCATGTGGTTTTACAACTTATGCAGATTTAACGTTACCACTATTGGTATGTTGACCTAACTGCCAGTCAAAAATATGGAAAATTGTAGGTAAGTATATATTTTGCATGGAAGATAAAAATATACATTCATCACGTACAAATTTTCTTTTATACCACTGTTTAACATATATTTTACTGGGCAGTCCCACTGAAAACTACAACAGTAGTCTCCTCAATCCTCAATATTGATTTTCCACATTTTTAATGTCTTTATTAAATCTTTTCTCTGTCCTTCACTAAACCAATCGATCTAAGCTTAAGCTGCAACTGAGAATATTAAAGTTAGAAAGCATATTTGCCACTAATTCCATATAATATTCTCTGATATGATTTGCAATAAAATTTTGTACTACTTGGACCTACCTGCTATCCGTAAAATTCAATCTTATTCAATAAGGCGATAAGTTAAACCACCAAATATTCCGGCTTTCATTTCTTCCATGCTAATCTAAGGAAATTTACGTATCCAACTTAATATGGAAGAGTGTAAATATGATTTTCACTCTCTCAACGAAGGTTCCTTGATTACGTTTTGTTTTCCTTGAATCATGGATTTTTTAAGGCTAATTTCGATTAACTCAGTGCTAATTTTCTCTCGCCAATCGCAATGACATTAAAACAAGGTAAGGACGAAGTTTATCATTTTTAGATCAACACAAATCACCCATTCATGTTCTTTATAATTGATTTATTTTCAGGTCTAGTGTCATTTTCCCATATTCCGTTTTCATGCTGGTAGAATGACCAAGGGGTAGTGAATCGAATTTGAAACAATTGTGTTAAAGAACACTTTTCAAATTACATTTTGAACTGACAATAAAACGTTTGGTGTGTATATTGACCAATTCATTTTCCTAAGAGTCCTCGTATATGGTTATAGAAAACAAGGTTAATTTTCTTAGAGAAAAAGAGATCCTGATTTCTTTTCCGATCAAATGTAATATTAATACATGGATAAAGAGATTCATTTCATTCATTCTGTAGGCCAGTAATTCTGAAGACACTTTTAAGAGTTTTAGTTATCTAACTAAATCATTAAGTTCTTTTTGATGAGCTTCATCAGCCGTTGTTAATACTGTATAATCCTACGGACATGTTGGCAGGCTGCTGAATGATAGATTAGAAACGCTTTCAGAATGCAATAGAGGTGCTTTTGCTTTGTCTAGATCAGATTATGTCCATTTGTGTCTATTGTCATCGTGACGGTTTCATGGTTTCCACAAAACTAATGGTATTCCAATCTTTAAGCACTTCCTGGTTCCTACTGCTTACTGTTCCAATATCCTGGTCTGTGAGCGCCAAAATTGCGTATGAATTGCTTTAATTTAAACAATAATAGGTCGGGTATGACAATAATAGGAAAAGAGAGAGGAAAGGAAGAAAAGGGGGAGTAAAACCTTTAATATGTATTTTATTGACTTACAAACAAAGATTATGCATTAAGAAAATATTGAATTTTTAAATTATGATTAAATATAATATCTAAGCTGGACTTTGTTGATCAGAGAATAATTTCGCCTTTATTATATTCTTTGCAAGGAACCGGTGAGTCAGTATTTAGACAAGACATTGAGATGAAGATGGGTATATATATACATATTAAAGGTTTTACTCCCCCTTTTCTTTTTTTTTTTTTTTTTTTTTTTTTTTTTTTTTTTTTTTTTT
>MU182035.1:75216-104741 GCA_016904865.1 Pissodes strobi
TTAACTTTGATTAGGAAAAACTGATTTGTCCTAGTCTAAACTACTTCTAACTTCGATTTAACTGGCTTGAACGCTTTTAATCCTAATAAAAGAATATACTATTATTACACGTTCAATAACTTTTATTACTTACTTGTTAGCACATGTCAAACTATTATGGCATTTCGAATTGCAGAGGACGTTGTTTTTCTTGTAGAGGCATCGATTCGACGTACCTTTTCTTGATGCAACTACACTTAAAGAAACCTAACTAAACCAAACTAACCTAAACTAACCCAAACTAACCCAAACTAGTTAAATCGCATTTGGAAGTAGTTTAGACTAGGACAAATCAGTTTTTCCTAATCAAAGTTAATTGATTTTAGGACAAACTAGTTTAGACTAGGACAAACTAGTTCATCCTATCGCTCTTCGGATAAACTAGTTTGGCCTAGGAAAAACTAGTTTATCCTAAAATCGGGTTTGTCCGGTAACAGTAATATATCATTTTAGTCAATGAATTTATAAGGCAAACGACGTTTGCCTTATTTACCGTGTATAGCTTATCGTTATATATAATTTTAGTTAGTGAATTTATAATGAAACGACAGTAGGTCGTTTGCTTTTCTTATCGTATATAGCTTATCGTTATATATCATTTTATTAATTTATGAATTTATAATTAAATGACCGTAGATGGTTTGATGTCGATCGTTTAAATTCTCGTTAATTCTTGTTTCATTTAATGACCAGGCTATCTTGCTAACTTACCTTTAAAAAGGCTGTAAGATATCTAATTTTGTACATTATATGTATTTATACATGTTTTCATAGTTGCTACGGAGATACATAATTTAATCTTAATTATAGCTGATATTATCTCAATTACAGAATTCATTTGGCTAGTGTCAGAATAGCTGATTGAGTTATTTTTTACTGTACTTGGCTGTAAATCTTTTGGCAGCAATTTATTTCACATAACTAAAATTTACACATTGAATATGTCGCCTTGATATCGGAATCCACCTGAGCTTGAATTCAATTAACTATAGATATTTAACGGCTGTATAGTATATGTACATATTTACTTCACAGGTTATTGTATTGACTTCGAATTATTGACTGTTTATTGATCCACTGATTTTATTGCTGCTACGGGATTGCTTTAGGTTAAGTTTGGTTAGCAATCATTTCATTTATTCCTGCCTATATTTATTGGCTATATCGATACAATAAGACTTGGGCAATATTAATGTTATAAGGCATAGATTAAAAAGTAGTATCTTATTTTGCTTCGATTTAATATTCTGATAATATAGGTGAAATACATTACAAGAGAATCTGCTTATTAGACTATCGGTGTTACCATAACCTCAAATTAATTTGAGATAGGATTAATGGTCATGAAAGGGTTTGTGTAAGATTTCATATTAGAAAAATAAGTTATTTGGAAACTTGATGTGGTATATTCCAGTCAAAGTAATATCTAATTCCTGTGCCCACAGTTTTTTATCGTTCTTATACAGAGTATTTTTCCAAATTTTATTACCCTATTTTCAAGGGTCAATAGTCATTGATGAGTTTCATGTAAAAAAATCAGTGGCGCCCTAACCTAACTGCCAAGACATCGACTCACGCCTTTAATATTATTGAATCCGCTGAGTAAACCTGGCATATGGTCCATATGAGCAACTAACAAGTAAGGTTACATATTTGACACTTAACGCTTAAGGCTGGTTACAGCATACTTATTTAATTTAGAAATTTGCTTTGCTCGCTACAAAGGTGCAACCAATAAAGGCTTAGCTTAGGCATGACAAAATCACACTTTATCTATAATTTCAATAGGTACCTACCATCAGATGATATTACCTCACAGAAATTTATTAAATGATATAGAAACACAATGCAAGAAAAAAGCTGGCCGGAATCCTGGAGGAAAATAAAAAAGTGAAATTCGATCAGGTGGATCTTCATATACAGATGTGAAAGCTGGCGATGTTACACTAAACGATTTCTCTAGTGCAGGTGAACATTTTAGCGACATTGAAAATGAGTGTGTTGGATTCAGTTAACGTCTAACAAAAAAAGACGAATGGTTGAAGCGTATTTTTTGTAATCGTTAGTGGAACACGAATTGCATAACTTTTGTGAATTCTTGTCACCGGTGTAGACTAAACGTAGCTGGTAGAAGAAAAAACACTAGGGCGATACATCTCTCCCACTTACCCTGGCCCATCTTATCACTCCATAGTAGAATTAATGGAACATTGACATGCCTGACAAAATTTCTTTTGTACTCAATTTTTTTTTAATTTGCAACTATTCCAAAAAATGCACCAAAATTTAGCTGCTTTATTTCCTTTTCTGCGGATTGTTTTTGCCGTCAAAAAATATGTTACCTTGACGTTCTTTCATGGTGGTCTCATCTCTTCTTCCTTTAACCTAAAGTTTAAAATAAGGAAATTTATTTTAGTGAAATTTTAAAATGTGACCATGATTCTGCATTAGCTTTTCTTTCGTTATTTATTTATTGTTCTCATCTAAATTTGATGCCTCACTTGTTTGTATTCAGAATTTTATGTTATCTAACAAGTCAATACCTTTCACAAGGAATTAACCTTAAAAACGTCCTTCCAATTCAAAAGAAGTTTAAAGGTGCAATACTATTCTAATCCGTCATTATGTAGCCCTGAAAGTTAAATATAATGAATTAAATAATAATATGTGTATAATATCTTGCGTGTAGAGCTTGTGTATTTCACAGTTCCAACTATTAGCGAAGAAATATTAAATACGTTTCAGTTAATTCAATGCAGTTCGTAATCATATAAATTTTATTATACGTAACGTTCCCTATGCGCAATAGATCTAGTATAGCAGTTCAATATAAATCAACAAACTCAACGAATTCAAATTATAGTTGGCTCTTATCCATACATCACCTTAATAGGGTTAACAGTGTATGCAAAAAATCTTTTATTAACTGTGGAAATGATAAAATGTTGAGAAAATTGTTATATAAATCTAGTAAATGATCTGAATTTCTGGCCCTATCAGAAAAAAGAAAATTTGGATATCCAGTTACGTTTTATGGATTATGATAGGACGCTTACATAAAAAATTGAAAAGGCTTTGCTCGTGTATAGTTAAGCCATTGAATTATGTAACATAGAGTTGTAAGAAATATCATTCTTTAGAAATCAAATGTCATTCAATAATACTACGTCTTTATTAAATCAGGCATTGACTCTACTTGAAAAAAATGTACGACTGGCTTGAAAATGGTTGAAAACATCCTAATAGCTACTTTTCATACAGCGTGTGAAAAAATGTTATGCTTAACAGTCGCACTAAGGATCATGTCTGGGTACCCGGAGAATATGAACCCCAGGTTTTCCTTGAATTCGGAACGGGGGTTAGCGACTGATCCCAGGTTTTCTTGAACTCGGGTAGGTGCTTTATAAAAAAAAAATTGATGAAATCAAGAATCTTAGTTGAAACTAAGTTTAATAGAAAAATCATTTCATTTTTATTAAAAATCTAATGAAACAATATTTAAATCGGGATAAGGGTGCTAAAAACCTAAGCAATATAACAGTTCATACAATTTCTAATTGTGTTAATTTGTTCGCTGGCCGTATGCCTAGGGTAAATATACTTTTCGCAATTAGAACATGCCTTCATATATTTTCTAGCAGCCGATCTTGGACAAATAAAGCATTTTCCTTTTTTGGGAATCTTTTGCAGATCCAGTAGCTAAACCGATTACCCTCGACAAACAAAACTCTTGCTGTGGGCTGGTACTATTGACACTCGAACCCAAAAATTTTCAAAGCAGCTGTATATTTATTTTTACTTTATTTTATATATACTTTGAACCGTTACTCATGTTAATTTGACGTAACTCTTTGCCTAAGCATTTTAGAAAAACTCTTTTCCCAGATTTTTGTTTCGTATTCTCTCCTGCCCAGTTCTCATTAGCTTTTATGAAAATAATATTTTTTATGGAAGTGCACACACACTAAAGGGAGATCCTATAGCGCTCGACGAGCGGTGTGTGCGCGAAGATGTTGATTCACACGGTTCTTGAATAGTTGTAGGCTGTAATTAGGGAGAAACAGATGTCCTGGGAGTGAGTTCCACAGTGATGCAGTGCGCCAGGCAGAAGTTCTTGTAAAGAGATATTCTAGGTCTTTCCAGTTGTACGATGAACTGGTGCGCTTTTGCCGTCTGTCGTGACTGTCTGACAGGCGTTCCCAAGGGCGGGTGAGGCGGGCCAAATCCTGGGAACATCTGCCGTGAAAGTATCTGTAAAACAGGGACATCTCGGCCACATGTCTGCGGTGTTCCAGACTATCCAGATTCCGGGCCAACTCTGGGTCGCCGAGGAGACGCGCAGCTCTCTTCTGAATGGAATCCAGCAGCTTTAGAGTGTGCTTTGGTGCGGCACCCCAGATGTGTGAGCAATATTCTAAGCACGGTCTTATTTTCACTTTGTAGAGCAAGAGCAACTGCTACAGTGTATACAGTTTTTTGTTGCGAAATAGCGCAACAAGCTTCTGCGAGGCTGATTTTGCGACGTTAGTAACGTAGTCATGTCAGGACATATTGCTGTTGATCGAGACACCCAGTAGTCCGATTGACGAGGACGAAAGAATGGTCGATCCTGCCATAATGATGTCAGGGCCCGCCGTATTGGCCCTCTTGGTAAACGTGGCTGCTTGGACCTTTGCTGCACTGAACTGGACCAAATTTCTCTCGCCCCAAGTTTGAACTTTCTCCAGGTCTTTATTAATTGCTGTAATGTGTTCCTGTCTGCGGTGATAAGTCACAGTCGCTTGTAAAGGTTTTTTTGAACTAAATTGGGAGACAACGGTAATGTCATCTGCAAAACTGTAAACAGGATTATTCGTTTCGGTATGCAGGCCATTAATATAGATGAGGAACAGAGTTGGTAAAAGTATTGCGCCCTGAGGCACGCCCGCGTTAATGGTGAATGTGTCTAAGATATGTCCATCAACTGCAACGTGCAGAGATCGGTTCTTAAGGAGACTGGCAAGCCTGCTGCAGAGAGAGGCTGGCAGTCCGAAACACGACAGTTTGTTGAGTAATCCGTCATGCCAAACTCTGTCGAATGCCTTCTAAATATCAAACGCAATCGCTCGAGACTCTCTGTAGCTCTCAATTACCCCACTCCATATATGAGTGACATAGGCTAATATATCTCCTATCGATCTCTCTTTGCGAAAGCCGTATTGATTATCGCTGATTATTCTGATGTTCTCGAGATATTTAAGTAGTTGCTGATTGACTACACGTTCCATGACTTTGGAGATTATGGGAAGCCAGGCAATTGGGCGATAGTTTGAGGGCGTGGTTTTCTTGCCTTTTCTTGGAACAGGTTGCACTCGAGTGACTTTCCAAGAAGATGGATAAATCCCTTTTGGGTAAGACAGTGAAAAAATTCTGGAAAAAACGGGTGTTAGTTCGTTGGCGCAGTTCTTTAACACGACGGCAGGTATTTCGTCCGGTCCTGATGCATTTTGCGTATCTAGTTCTTTAAGGATTTTACGAATATCACGGTGATGAAACTTGGCTTCTGCCATGGTAATGTTGATGTTCGATATGGTAAGGAGAGCCTTGCCTTTGGGGACATCTAAGGTAGAGTGCGATGAAAATATTTTGGCGAGCATGTTTGCTTTTTCCTTGGCTGTAGTCGCCGTGATGCCAAGTTCGTCTGCCAAAGGTGGGAGAGACGTTTTTGTAACGTTATTACATACTGCCTTTGCTACCGATCAGAAATTCCTGGGGCCACTGGGGCATTGCAAAAGTTTATTCCTGATCCTTTAAATGTGTTTGTCCTTAGTTTCGTCGATCACACGTTTGCATTCGGTCTGATTTTGCTGCCAGTACTGGTAGGCTTGCTGTTTCCTACCTACAGTTCTTTCGCACCTTCTGTCGAACCAGGGCTTTCCTTTTGACGGTAGCTTGATGGAATTTGGGATGTATGCTTCCATTCCTGAGGAGATTTCTCGCGTAATCTCTTCGCAACAGACTGACGGTTCATCAGTGCTGAAGCAGACGTCGGGCCAAGGAAAATCTAGGTAGAACTCCCATAGATCGTCCCAGTTTGCAGAATTGTAATGCCAGATTTTGCGAGGTAATGGTGGATCCATCTGTAGAAGTGGCAATTCACAAACCAATGTAATAAGTTTGTGGTCGGAAGTTCCTAATGTCGCGCACTAACTGTAATTGCGTACTGGTCAGGATTGAAGGTTAGAAAAAGATCCAGGAGGGCGGCAAATTCGCCCCTCACTGAGATTCGGGTTGGTTCGTCTACAAGTCCGCAGCTGTTGGCAAATGCTTCAGCTTCTCTACCTTCGTTGTCGGTCTTGCTGTGATATTTGAGCAAGTTGGTGTTTCGACCTGTATTGAGTCAAAAGTGGTAGCTAGTGTTGTAAAAAAGCTTTGGTAGGCTCTATCGCTCGGAGGGCGATAGAGGCAAACTTGGTTAATCCCTTGGCGGTAAACTTGAGCCACATGACGTCAAGGTTGTTCGGTTCGAGTGTTTCCTCGCGGTGACATGAAAGGTCGCTCCGGACAAAAAGGCATATTCCGAACATACATCTAAATCGGGTGTGTAAGTCGTGACCAATATAGGGGTAGTTTACTGTTGTTGTTGTAGGAGTTATAGGCAACTATATGGATAAAGTTAAAAAAACCGCCATCGGCCATCTTCTTGTGTCTCGCCGCCAACTCTATGTTCCTACACTTTTATCAAGCACATCGACGCCGGCTTTTGTAGAGTTATAGTACGAAATAATTTCTCTCTTGCCATTTTGCACTTGCATATTAGGATGTTGTGTAGAAATAGTGGTGATCTTCTTCTTTTTTTGGCACATGACTTACAAGTGTTTCACGGTCCCGCAAAGCAAAGCGAATAGTGCCAGGGGTTGCATCCTGCAAAGATTGCAGTCTTAGTTCTGGTGGAGCATCTTTGCTGTGACGCATTATTGTTCCCAACACTGTAAGATTTTGTCCTAACAAAGCATTTGCTGTTGACAGCCCAACTAACAATTTAAGTTTTATAATGGCTTTTAGAACGTTTACAGAACGTATTTTATAAAACAGCCACTGTTTTATATACACTTCCACAATGTTCTTACAGCTCTTATAGGCATGGAATTGGCGCAGATTATAAAACAAATCGCCTGTTAGACTTGCTCTATAGATGTTGGTTATTGCTGTAATAAAACAGTTTTTAGAACATTTATAAATGTCTAATAAGAATTTAAAAAAACATTTATAAAACTGTTTTATAACAGCTGTGTTACTGGGATGAAATGAGACATTTAAAGGACTTTTTTAGAGCCTTTATAAAAACGTTTTGCAAAAGTTTTATAAAGCTAGCAACTTTAGCACTTTTGCTAGGAGCGCCAATAGTTACACGATAAAAAAGTTTTTTTAACATTCCTATTTCCACCAAATTGTTTGTGAATATGCAATTAGTCTCTTTAGTTGTTGTAGAAAGATACTTAAATCTGTTAACATGGTATCAAAAATAAAATAAATGACAAATGGCTGATTCGGTATAAAAAGTACTTAATAAAAAGAATGATTTAAAAAATTTTCACCCATGGAGCAGATGTGGCTGCGAAATTAAATGTACTATCAAGTATATGGTACAATTCTAATAAAATTTTAACGCGCCTCCCGAATTATGATAATTAAGGAAATTTAAAATATAATTTAATTAATAAAAAAAATATATTATATCTATTTTTGGTAAATAATTTATGAGGACCTTCTACATTATGAACTAGCCAGTCCAGCATTATGAAAATGTTACTATAGACACGAAAAAATATAATTTAAATATATGGCCTGTCCCTTTAAAGCCTCACAAAATGGCCACTTTCTTATTCGATCCTTATAAATCAAAATTGTCCGAAACAGGACAATTATGCTCCGTATGTAGCTCTTATAAAAATCAAACAGGATTTGTCTAGGCAGAGGTGTACTCGGTATAAAAAGTAAATCACATATGTTTAACCTACAATTAACTAGTTTTTTTAGTATAATGTTTTAATAAAAGGCAATTATTTCCTTTTTACCACGAACGCCTCCTTCCTAAGAGCACAGGATTTTGGTTTCTTGTAAAGTATATATTAGTAAATATATACCCAATAATGTCGCTTTTTCCCGTTGTTGGCTTAAAAACCACTATTATTGTGTTTCTGTTACATATGTTTAGCTCAAGTTCTTCCAATTCCAGTTTAACGAACTTTGCCTTTTTTGAAACAAAACTAAGAGTTTGTTAAAATCGATTCTTACTTAGTTAAAAAGCCTTATTCAAAAAGAAATTTTATTAGGTTTTGAGGCAAAATATCTCGAATTGTGGAATATCGTTTGAAATAATAAAGCAAAACCATATTTATTTTCCCTTTGTTGTTTTTACTTTTTCTTTCTTTTTATACCAAAAACGCTGCTTCCGATTTTAGCTAACCATTTATTTACCAGTAAAACTTAATATGATAATATGTAAAACGAAAGAAAAATAAACTTAAATTGAAGTTTACAATATAGTAATTTACCTAACAAAATTACTAAAAATTATACTTTATTACATGTGTTAACAAAATAGTCGCTAACCTGTATAATCAAGGTATTTAAAAACAAAATATGGTAAACAGTTACGAATGGTCAAACGTTGAAGCAAAATTTGATAGAAACTGTGGTATAAAAAATAATATACAAATTAATTAAGTCCGGTGCTGTGAGCACGCGCCAATAATACCCAATGCTTGTTGGACGTAACGTTACGCGCGTAATCTATAGGTGGCTCTGTGGTGCTGTCCGTGTAACGAGATATTTATCGAACAGTTAACGGATTTTAACACAGCAGATTTTAATTTTTTTTTTATAAAAACTTTCTGTCATGATCTTATAAAACAAAAGGCTCCCATAGCTGATTTATTATTGGTCTATGCAAAGCAAGTTTTCCTAACCTAAAATAGTAGGTGATTGGTATATTTTATTGTTGTTATAAAAATTAAAGTAAGTATATTTAAGGATATTTACATTATCATATTATAAAATCCAAATATCATATTTGACCTTTTCATAGTAAAAAATACATTTTAGGATGTTTAAAATCGTGGAAACTATAGAAAAAAATAAAAAGAACCTAACCATAGTTCCTTCCTCTTGGGAAGAAAATAATTTGTTGTGGTGGCCTAAATATAGGGCTGATAAGCTAATAAAAGATATCAACTCAGAATCTGACGAGACATGGTTCAAAATGAAGTATAAACTTAAAAGGAGCCATTTATTTAATATTGAGGTAGAACAATAGGAAATGGAGCTTCCCGTTCAACATCATTCAGTGGTACTGCCTGATGAGAAACGCAATTAATGTTGAGTCCATCAGTCTCCTCTGTTGGAGTATAGTTATTTCGATTGCTAATCTTCAAGGTCTCTGAATGATTGTTAGAGCTAGAGCCACTAGTGCTTTCTATCTGTGGATCACTTACGATCTCATGATATTTACTTTTAAGTTTTCTGTAAAATGTACCACTTCTTTTAATTTTTTTTCAGCTACTGTACGACATTTTGTTTGTACATGCAAACAAAAATATCATTAGACCAAATAAAAATGAAGGCTATTTTATAACACTTTTATAATTATTGTTGTGTTAACATTTTAATGTTAAAATACCTATTTATGCATCATATTTGTTTTTAACTGTTTTTTTTGTAAAACTATAAAACAACAATTTTATAATTACTCGCTTTTATACCAATCTGCTGCAGAAAGCAATTCACTTTTATTAATAACAATTAAAAAACTATTTCGTTATTAGTAAATATGTTCGTAACAAAACAGTATTATTGCTTTTATAGCGATAAAAAAATCCAAAAAAGCGCCATTATAAAATGCTTTTAGAGCAAATTATCATTCAGAGCTAATATGTTCTATAAAAAGTATTTTATAAACGTTTATAAAATAGCTTTATAACTTACTCTATAATTATTTTATAATTTTGCTGTAAAAACGTTTTCAAAACAATTTTAGTGACAGAACAGTTAAGCGCAACAAATTTATCGCGAATTAATGCTTTATAAAACATAAAAGTTTTTACGACGCGTCAATAAAACAATTATAAAATATATTAGTTCGCTAACGATGTCAAATTGCTAGTTGGGAGTGAAATTTGGCTAATGCTACAAGACGTTTTACAACTTCCGGGTCACTGTTGTAATCTTTGGGCTAATTGAATAGTTTGCCTGCATATGGTTCTACAGCAAAATAATAGTAGTTTTTTGAGTCACAGAACACATTAACTTCAATTCCATATTTACCAGGTTTTGTAGGAATATATAAAGCCAATTTGCATCTGCCATGGAATGCTATAAACTCCTCCTCTATTACAAATGACTCAGAAGGAGCCAAAAAGTAAGGAAATTTGCTTATAACACGCTCTCATATATCTCTTACCGCAGCAAAGTTGTCATGTGCTTTAGGAATACCTCGAGTAGTTTTATCATCAAACCTTATAGATTTTCTGAGTAGTTGGAGACGGTAGCATGAGAACGTAACCCTATAAATGGGCAAATTCTCTTAGTGAATAAGTCGATAAGTGGATCTTTGTTTTGCTTGTAAGCTCCTGCTGTTATAAGAAACCTATGTAGACTAGTATTTCTTATTTTTCAAAACTTCTATGAAAGAAGATTGTAGAATGCTTTCTTTTACAAGGATGAGTTTCTGGTTCGGATATTGAGAAATAAAATCAATGGCGTCATCATCGAAAAAGAGTCGGAACGCTTCTAGTGGCATTTTAAGATTTATTCCATTTATTAGACCTGTTTTCACTATGTTGACAGAAATTTGCCTTCGTCGAGCAATAGAGTCAGGTTTCCAAGTAGGACCTGAAGCAGAAATAATGTCAGAATTGATTTGATTTAGTATAGCTTTAGGACGTGGACAACGTCTCGCTGTAGTATTAAAAAAAACAATCAAAGCTCCTGATAAACAATTTTGAGAATAGCTGTACCTCCGTACTACTACTTTCCTCGGCTGATTTCCAATCCATAATTTCTTCAGAAGACTAGTGATGCTCTGATTGAACAATTGGAGCTAAAAAATACCACAAATTATAGAACATAACCTCGGTCAAATATTTACCGCTGTAGTATAATTTTATGATTTTTAGAATCTAGCTATTTATTTATTTATATGTTATTGACTAAATGTTATTTTTGTTTGTTTCGTGGAAAAAGCGACCCCACTGTTTAGCTTAATCGGCACTGGATCTTCATCTGAACTTTGCAAATCTGAATTTATATAATCCTTATTCCAATTATTATCTTCATCCTCATAACTAGCTTCTTCCAATTCGCGGTTAGTCAAATACCTTCCACTTATATCAAAATTTAACTAGAACTGTTAAAACTTTTATCAGCACTGGACTAACACTGAATTTCACAACAACTGTAATGATACTGGTAAATGTCGCCAAAGTCAGGCATATCGGTATTATTACGGAGGCGTAGGCATGTCGATCGTACTATGCGTCATAACAACGTTGGCAATGGTCAAATATTTTACCAATTCCAATAAACCAAATTTGATGTCTACTGGTTGAAAATATACATAAAACAAATATCTGGCCCCTTGTTCCAGGTGCGACTCTTAATGCAAATTTTAATATCAAATATGCTAAAATATGACGAAAGCTATTATAGGTATAATAGTTCCCAAAAAAGTTTAGTGAGCGTCTACTCGTGCGAAATATACAGTTTCCAGCATTTATTGCATAATGTTGTATTGCACAACTTGGTCTCATAATAAGATATGTCAGCCTATTTTACAGGTCATTAAATGAAAGACTTTTGATATGAAAGCTCTAATAATGTTTTTGGATCCGGAGTGCCGTAAAGTCGTTTGCTGCCCGCGAGGCAATAAAATACGTTTTTCATCCTAGTCCGATATTTATGTGTTGAAATTTTAAATACGATTTTTACATATTATATAACTATTATATACCCTTTGTCGGCTAGATCAGTAATTATTGTGTAAATCATTATCCACGTACCTATTAAATATAATAAATACCTCAAAGAATAAGAAATGTGAGATAATGAGGTTCGTTTATGTGTGCAAAAAACGCAACGAATTTCTGCAAAATTAAAAAAAAAAATAAATGACATTGGTATGATGTTAAGTACAATTTAGAAAAATAAATGTCAGATGCTATGCCTAAAAAAGATTTAAACATGCCTATCCAAATATGTTCCTGAGAGGAAGGATTATTTTGGATAATTTAAGAAGCATGTATACGACACCTTCTAGGGTCTTCATGTCATGAATGTGTTTGAAAAAACAATAAAACTTGAAAAATGACGGTCTTATCTCAATTTACTGAGGCCCAATTTAGAACGAATGTGTTTAAGACTTTGTAGCAATGACAGTGAATATACACGTAAATATAACGAGTAAACATTATTTTTAATACCAATGCTTTCTAAGCTTCGTCAGCTGGAATGCAAATTAATGATAGAAGAAAATCTGAAATATATATCTATTTTTATTTGTGTGACTACAGAGAGGTTAATATTGCCCAGATCCGAATTGGGTTATATGGCCTGAGCCATATTAACCCTATTGAACTTTATTGCCCATTATAGGCCATAAAACCGGCATAGGGGCATTAAACCAGTATTTTTATCATAATCTTTACTAATTTTAGCATTAAACTATTTTGTTATTTTTGACATTAGTTCTTTTCCAGGTTATAAAATGGGCAAACTCTGCGCACATTTGCACAAGCAGTAAGAGCAAAACAATTTGGTCAATGCATTAAAGTCTTTAGCAGAGAGCAAATCACAAAGAGTTGTAACTACAAAGTTTAAAGTTCCTAGAAGATTGCTAAGAACATGTTTAAGACGTCCCAATGCTTTATCCAAAGCAGAAGAAAACAACTTTGCAATAAGGATTAAGCGTTACTGTGAAATTAGCCTCCCTTTAACCCCAACTGTAGTTCGGCATGAAGGTTTTAGATTTCATGCGAGCAATGGAATTCCTGACAATTTTATTATTAAAAGGCAAATAGCGGGAAATGGTGGTTTTCTTTGAAAGCATTCAGATTTGACGAATAGAAAAGCCCAGGCAATAAATGCACAGGTACAAAAATTCACTACTTTAAAAACTTAAATTCGATTATGGAGAGCCTAGTATTAAAGGACAAACCGGAAAATGTGTGGAATATGTATGGACAAGGCTGCAGATTCTCTATTCACCATGAGCAAAGCGGTTTAGCGCAAAAGGGTGCTAAGGGTCAACATGCCGAGAACGTTTGAGTTGTAGCGCGCTGTAAATTTATGTGTAACACTATGCCCAGGTGATCATTTTTTACTTTCGTCAGAATGACACCGGAAGGTAGCATGACTAGGAATATAATTTCGCTAAATACAGAAAAAGTAGTCCAACGCTCCTCGTGATTGATGGCGCTAGATGCGCCATTGCCGAAGAAGCAGAATCACTTAATATCGTTCTTGTATGCCTGCCCTGAAACCCTCCAAGAACTGTAAATAAATCACGACTTAACATAATTTATTCTTGCGTTAGGCCATGTGCATGATACCAGAAAATATAAATGGCTTTAGAGCTACTGAAATATACCCAATAAATCCAGATGCAATTTACAAATGTGCTCATGCGCCTTCATTAGTTACATATAGACCACAACTTCCATCATTAACCCAGAACGAGCCAACTGGAGTCGCGGAGACAGATATATCAACATCTGATGATGGAACGCCATTAGCAGAATTATAAGCGAAAGTTATTGATAAAATACCAAAGCTCGTCTCCCAAATCTTCAATTTAATGTCTCATAGTATTCTGGACGTGATTGAAATTATGTAAATGACCGAGCATTGAAAGCTTCCAGTACTTAAATGCTCCTCCAGGTACAAAATTGAACAAATTGCTGATATATTCCCATCTGCGGACCTTTTTTTGTTTAAACTTAGTGCTAAATTTTCCAGATCTAAGTTCGTCATGATTTTTCATGAACTCGGTCGATAATTTTGGCTGGGATATAGGGGAACTTCTAAACTTTCCTTTCATAATGAACTTGAAACCAATAATTTAATCGCAATTTGAATGTAGAAGCCCCAAATGGACAAAAAAAAATTAGCTTCCTTTAAAATTTTGTAATTATAAAGGCAGTTTATTAGACAAGACGCAGCTATAAATTACTGGCCATTGAAAGAGAACTATTGTAGGCTAAATGTACCAAATACATTTGGCAATATCGCATTATCAAATTATTTTTTCAAGAATACGTGATTTTGGGATAATAGAATAAAAATTGTAGGATCGGACCGTTCCCATTTCAACGTGAGGATACTAGATTTGCTGGAAGATCAACAATTCGCCCTTTGATCGGAGAATTTTCAGCATTATTAATTGGAAGAAGATGGGGTTCTTATATCGCTAACTCACAGATTTTTTGAAAGAATTTTGTTCCATTTGATAAAATATTTTTGAATTATTAATTGTTTATAAAGGTACCCCATTAAAAACTGTAGGTATATTTTAAAAATGTTTAAGTATTTTTATAAACAGTTTTTTTACTTATGAAAATATATAAAAAAAAACTTCATTGTAATTATTATTTGTGTATATTTCAGTAAAATAGCATGATTATTTAAAACATCGTGTATTACTTCGATCATTTCACTTTTTATCTGAGAAACACTTTTTTCTACGAAAATGTTATTTTTGTATATAAAAAGTTAAACTAATTTATTTCAAAGGTTTTAGTAATAAAAATTTCGCTATATCCCCCAAGTTCATTTCTGATAAAATATACAAAGTTAAGTATATTTATAAATTCGGCTTCGATGCGAATTCAGTATTTTTGGAATGTCATCAAAGCTCGAATCAAAGAAGAAGAGCGCGGAGAGTGGAGTAAAGTAGGAAAATTCGATGTGATGCTACAACTTGTACATTGTACAGTTCATTTGAAAGTTTATGAATTAACATACTTACCAAATAGATCTAAATTTAATAAAAAACGAGCAAGATATGGTAAATTGGGCAATTTGGACATTACAACGGATATTCAAAATCAAATGGAAAAATTAGAGAGAAAATAGAAAAAGAAGAACTTATTTCAGCAAAAAAACAAACAAAAACCTGAAAGCCCTATATGAAGAGCATGATATTGAAGAATATTCTGTGAAGGATATAAGTAGCGACGTGGACTGCAGATGGATTGTAATTAATTATATTCAAGAATAGGTGATATATGGAAACGGCAGAGCATCTAGAGTGCTATTATAGCTGTGCGAAAGTTGCCATAAATAAAAAATAAAAATACTTGTGGCCTGCCATCAATTTTAGTGACTTGCTTCAGTGATCAATATTTTAAGAACTTGAGAAGTGATTCAAGTCTTTTGTAGTACAATGGAAAAGAAGCATTTTTTTAGTTTTTCATTTTAGTGCTAGTTAATATTTTTGCACGGCACTTATAATATATGGTACAATATTGTGATAAATGTGTTTTCTATAAAAGGGTTATCCGGTGCCAACATTTGTTATGCTAAAAATTACAGTAGAGAAAATAAAAAGGCTGAATAATATACTATTTTTCGCTTACACAAAGCTGTAATCTACGTATATTTATCATTAAAAAAAATTGTTCGGTTATTTTTAAAGTATAAAACACGGATTTCAAAAAGTGGTTCATCACGGTCGCTTTTCCCCTAAACCCACATTTAATCCGGATAAAAAGAATATATAAAATCCCCTGCAAAGGAAAAGGGTAGGTAGTGCAGATTAACTTCTCAGCATGTCGGTAGTAAAATTCTAAAAAAAAATATCCTTAAGACTTGGCAAAAAAACCCTCAATAGAATTTAGCAACTATGCTATAACAACTGCCCTTATCGCGTTTACTTTCAGAACACATTTTCTTCAAAATATATAGCACAACCGAAAAGAGGATTCCAATAAAGGTATTAAAAATGAATAATGCATTAGTTCAGAAGAATTATTAGCAAAGAAAACCGCACCAAAAGCGAAGCCAGAGGATTATAAAATTTTAATTAGATAATCCTCCCCTGTATCATAAAATTACTAATTCTGAAAAGCTTAGTACAATGGGAGTATTTTGTCTGCTGCTGGTTTTTGGAATGGAAAATTAAGTAATATAATAAAATCACATTTTATTAATAATCTTATGCGATAAATTTGGTAACTTTTATTTCTCCGTTGGGCATTTTAAGAGCTTGAAATATATCAATTTGATAGGGTAGCGATTGGAATACAACTTTTGTTTGAGTCAAAAATGAGTGAAAGTAAACTGAGCAACAGTCGAAAGTACTTACTACCCGAAAGTGTATGAGTAAATAATAATCTGATTGTTACACCTTGTAAATAATTTAATTATGTTTAAAATTGGTATGTACAGTTTTGAGAAAAAGATAGACATCAGATTTCACAGACTGTGATTTAAAAGTGTTACACACTTTTTGGGCCTATTTCGAACAAAAATTATATCTTCTTCGATACTGTCGATACATGGCTCAATTTCTTGAAGAAGGCATACTAGTATACTCCCCACTATGGAGTAAGTATGAACAACGATAAGAAATTGTTAGCAACACAACATGAGACTTTTACGAATATTTTAAATGTCATAACAGGGAGCGAAAAGATAATAAAAAATCAATTTAATCAAAAATAATTTAAAAACAGTTCAAAATAACATAACCTGTGCACTATTTTGCAAGTAAATCTATAAAGGTCCATTTTGGTTTTCATGGTCGACAATGCTAGGAGCTCGAGACCGCATACGAGTATGCCCTCTAATGTAAGAGCCAATCAAAACGCCCTGGTATCTAGCTGCGTCTAGCAAGTGCCATGCGTCTAGCCTTTATCCCGCAGAATAAAATATCTTACTGTGACGTGAATTACCTTAAAATACTAATCTTATCCAGTCATTTGGGTGGTCGTTAATTATTATGTGCTGTTCAGTTAGCGCACTGTTACCACTTTTTGACTTTGAGCATACTTTGGGTTATTTTTGTTGGTTTCGCCCCGGAGGGAACGAAGCGAGCGGAGGGCAATCAATCCATGGTTTCATGGTGTTTTAATATAGACACGTGATCTATTTAAATGCGTCACAAAATATCCTATGGGTGTCTTGTTACTTAGACACCCAATTTATTTCACCTCAGATTTTCATGAAATTTGTCTAAAATGGTGGAGTAAAATTTTTATTTAAAGTATTCATTTGACATGCAATGACCTCGGTAGGACTGTTGCCTTGTACCCATTGAAATTGCTTGTTATCGTTGCAGTGTTGCTCGCTTCTATATTGGCCTGTCCATGGAGCTACAGGCGACGCCATCGGCGTGGACCTTAATGAATTTTAGTTTAATGGAGCTGTAGACGAAAGTCTTGATAAACGTGAGTGCCCTCGTAGAGTAATTACTGAAATTGAATGCTCAGAGACATTTTACTACCTAGTGACAGCAACTTAAAATCCAGACTCAAACTCCTAAAGAACAATGTTCATCTTCCTCTCACTCCTGTAGTGTATCAGGAAAACACTCGGTATTTCATAAATTAGATCGTGAAGGCAACCCGATTTGTTCGAGGTCTAGACGAAGGTTATTTACATTACCCATAACACGTAATATTATTGTTTATTGTTTAACTCCAACTTATTATAGATTCCTCGCTACTGACCAATTGTTCAGGGGCATTATGTTTTCTTTTCGCATGGGCTCTAAAGACTATTTACCGAGACCAACGAAAAAGCAGTGGTAGAATATCGCTGAAAATTATTATAAAAAGTGGAATTTTCCCAACTGTCTGGGAAGTGTTGACGGGAACAAGTTTGTATCAAATGTCCGTCAAACTCTGGATCCTTGTACTTTAACTATAAACTAAGGAGTGCTTAGAAACTCAGTATTATTTGAGAAATTATAAATTAAGGAACTAAAATTTCCGAAGATTTAAACTTCTAGGAGCTAACACTAAAGAGCCGTATATTTCCATTGGCGATGAAGCCTATCCACTGCTGACACACTTATTGCGTCCTCACCCCCGAAATCAACTAGGTTATAATAACAGGATTTTCAAATATAGACCATTGAGTGCATCATCATTATTCATTCATCGAAATGTCAAAAATCTATTTAAATTTGCGATCGCCATAATGTTCAGAAGTCTCGTTAGTGTCTATCCAAGTGAAATTATGTATATTCGTGGTGACCACTGCGGCACGGTAGATGAAATACTAGTATTAACGCGTACTAATTCCACAATGTCGCGTCGATGATTTTGACAGCGCGAGAACTACGAAAGCGTTCCCGGCATATTCTTTTTAATAAATGTCGGGTCAAATAAGTATTTCCTTTCGCCTAACTGGTGTAATAATTAATTAGAATGAATTGCGATACATCAAAATTCTGGGCTTCAATATCTGAAATCGGTTGGAAAATTTTTGTATGTGACAAGTGACATGCGAGTCGTCTTTCGATTGGTCAGTCGAAATTCTAAAAGTGGGGATTTTGGAGGAAATTATTTTGCCTTCTACGTTCGTTTCTCGATTTTTTCAAGAACATCACTCTACATCGATCTGCCATTTGTAGCAGCAGTGGTTGATGTCGGATAGAAATTTAATTGATTTCACCTTTTGTGGGTTTCTTCAACCAACTCTTTTTTGGAGTTTCAGCCCTTACCTTTGCCTTATCTTTGGTTGGTTGTTTGTTAGTGCCTGGGACTCACTCCTTAATGAGATCCTAGTACTGCTTTTGTCAGAGGAGTTGACGTGTCGTCCTTTTTGAGAAAGGGAGCCACGTGAATGGTCCCTAATTCCTAATTTTTATTTTCTTCACAGAGGCTCTTTTCGTCCACTCTTTGAGGCAACCTAGCGATTTTGCGTTGAGCAGATAACAGGCCCTTAATAGGCAGAAAATTTAGTTTTTTTCTTTAGTATATTATTTTAATCGTTCTGATTGTAGATGTTTGTTGTTGGCGAGTTATATGCGGAACCTTGAATATGTTGATGTTTCACAGGGTCCTACCGACGGGTTTTCGTTTTTCTAACTACGCCTACGCAGGAGTCAAGTTTTCTGCTGGTCTTTTGACTATGCTATTTCCGGCTAGCCGTAGAATCTTTCCTCAATCGAGTAAGTCCCTGGTTCGTGAGTGCAGTTCCTCGTGTTCCATGAGTGTGAACGATTTCTTCTGGAAGCTGCTGTCTTCAAACTGTGGGAGATCTGTTTTTTACATATATATTGTCAAAGAGAAATTTGGGCGCTTCTCAGATGCGTGCTTCTGAGTGGGATTACTGGCGGCGTTCCTCTTTGAGCTGGAGGTTGTATATCAGATGGAATAACGACTCGCTTAATTCGAAACAAAGTGTACGTATAATGGTCTTCAGATATAGGAAGGTATGTATGTAGAATGAAAACTATGACTGAATACAATTTACCAGAATGGCGTAAAACGCATGACCATTCGCTGAGGACTGACTGGACTCGACCTATTCGGCTCCCTTCAGTTTACTTTTAGTTTAAATTGTTATGAGCGTTATAATTCGTTTCAGTTATATCGATATGCTTTAATTAGGTTTCACTTTTATTTATCGTTCACTTTACTATTTACTTTACTATTCACTTTACTTTTTCACTGACGTAACTATAGGGGAGGTTTGATCTTGGTTCCCAGAGAAGCGTTTGGCCTTAATTAAAAGGGAACTACTTAACCAGAAAGTCAAGATCGGGAGGTTTGACCTTAGTTACCAGAAAAGCGTTTGGCCTTAATTAAAAGGGAACTACTTAACCAGATAGTCAAGGTCGGTAGGTTTGACCCTGGTCACCAGAAAAGCGTTTGGCCTTAATTAAAAGGGAACTACTTAACCAGATAATCAGGATCGGGAGGGTTTGAGCTTATTACAGGAGGAGCGTTTTGCCTTAATTAAAAGGGAACTACTCAACAAGATAAGTTCTCGTCTACTTGATTTGCCTGTTCTTTTATACTAAATTTTGTTGATATTTGACTGATTGTTTTTAAAACATGTTTTGGTAATACTCATAATATTTTATCATTCATTGTCAAGTATCAAGTGCAAACTCTAGACTGAGTGTTCTTAAGTTACTACGCTTTCTAGTTTACATATGCCCTCCTTCAACCAGCATTGGTCCCCAATGCAAGACATCTTTTATGGTTAGAAAGTTCAAAAAGGAAAAAATCTGCTCAATAAATAAAGACTTGATTGAGAAAAGAAGTAACTAAATTCGTTATCTTAGAGACGCTCAAAAACTAATTTTTTGATGAGTATGTTAAAAAAAGGGTGGAACCCCTCAAATAATAACCAGCTGTCCTCAATGTTCGAATAGTCATATCGTTTTGTATCTACTTAAATTTAAGTTATGTATGATCACTTGTCCCTGGCTTAATTCGGTCCTGGATTCCAACCAAAGGGTGTCGATCTACGTCCTTACTATGTTCAGAATCTTTGTCGGAATCCTTTTGGCTACTGTATATCAGGACTCCATCAACATTGACTAGGGAGTGCTTTCGGTACATGTAACAAATATATAAAAAATATATAAGTGCTTAATATTAACATTTTGTTTTCTCTCTTAAAAAAACTCCCTCTGTCATTTCAATTTTTTGTCACTCGGTACTAATTATTATTTAAAATCATACAGCATATTTTTATTAACTGGTGCCTTAAACATATGCAAGTATCATATTATTTTTTAGTTGGTCTGCCGTGTATGTTTAGCCGAAATTGAACATTGCTGTAAATATTATTAAAAAACATATTGGTGTTAAAACAATCGAGAACTATTTTTTGATACCTTGCATTTTTCCTGACCCAGTATCCCGTTATATACTGTATCCTATATATTTCTAATCATTAGTAAAAAAAATTTTCGTTTGGTCGTATCTTTCTTTGTATCTTAGAATTTAAAGTGTACATGATGGAAGTGCCCTGCCGTAAGTAAAAAAAAATTGTAATCCCTTAAAAAATTTTCCCTTGTTGTTTGATTGTCGTATTTTTTCACCCCCCTTTCTTTCTGTTAAAGAGAGAAGATTCGTTCGCGCCTACCGTAGGGAGGCAAGGCGGGCCCTGCCGGACGTTCCCTTGGTAAGAAATTAAAAAAAAAATTCAATTGAACGGTGTGCCCATTAATATTTCTTTCCTTTTTCTTTGTAGCGCTTCGAGTTTTCAATCATGTATTTCCGGGTGGTCCGAGACCAGGCGTGGCCCCCGGAAATTCCAGCAGGGCACCAGCTCATATACGACGAGGTTATTAAGGGTCGGATAATTTTTATGACTGGCGTAGCTCGCCTTCGGCTACCGATTCTTCGTCAAAGAGGAATTTGGGCGCTTCTCAGATGCGTGCTGCTGAGTGGGATTACTGGCGGCGTTCCTCCTTGAGCTGGGGGTTGTATATCAGATGGAATAACGACTCGTTTAATTCGAAACAAACTGTACGTATAATGGTCTTCAGATACAGGAAGGTATGTATTTAAAATGAAAACTATGACTGAATACAATTTACCAGAATGGCGTAAAACGCATGACCATTCGCTGAGGACTGACTGGACTCGACCTATTCGGCTCCCTTGAGTTTACTTTTAGTTTAAATTGTTATGAGCGCTATAATTCGTTTCAGTTATATCGGTATGCTTTAATTAGGTTTCACTTTTATTTATGGTTCACTTTACTTTTTTACTTTACTATTTACCTTACTTTTTCACTGACGTAACTATAGGGGAGGTTTGATCTTGGTTCCCAGAGAAGCGTTTGGCCTTAATTAAAAGGGAACTACTTAACCAGAAAGTCAAGATCGGGAGGTTTGACCTTGGTTACCAGCAAAGCGTTTGGCCTCAATTAAAAGAGAACTACTTAACTAGATAGTCAAGGTCGAGAGGTTTGACCCTGGTCACCAGAAAAGCATTTGGCCTTAATTAAAAGGGAACTACTTGACCAGATAATCAGGATCGGGAGGGTTTGAGCTTATTACAGGAGGAGTGTTTTGCCTTAATTAAAAGGGAACTACTCAACCAGATAAGTTCTAGTCTACTTGATTTGCCTGTTCTTTTATACTAAATTTTGTTGATATTTGACTGATTGTTTTTAAAACATGTTTAGATAATACTCATAATATTTTATCATTCATTGTCAAGTATCAAGTGCAAACTCTAGACTGACTGTTCTTAAGTTACTACGCTTCCTAGTTTACAATATTTACGTTAATTGCTGGTTAGCGGATACCGTGTTAGTTAGCCTTCGCACCCTTAATTTTCTTCCTCTTTTTGACAAGTAATTTTATTTTTCTTCTTTCACTTACGTGAGGTAAATCTTTCTAAGGAGGCCTTGTTTTCTATTTCTTTTTAGTTGAATTTAAAAAAATATATATGTTAGATTGAATCTATAAAATTTATTTAATTTCGTTTAACCTAGAACAAGTCCGATTTTATATCCGTTACATCTGGCCAACTTGAAGTAAGTCTAATAAGTCTAATTTTGGATTTCATCTTAAAATCTGGTTAATATTGGTTAATAAGAACAGGTCTGATTTTGGAGTGGACTTTCAATTGATTAATTCAAAAATGGTATAAGATGAACTATTTCTACCATTCAATTTTCCACGGTTATTTATTTTAGATATCTGTAACTAGAGTGCTCCAATTGATTTTACGGCCTAGTGGACTTTGCGTTATTTGTATTTTTTCTCCCTTCCACTAACTTTTGTAAACAAACTCCGTCATAATTAAGCTATAATTTCTCGAACAAGCCCGCGTTCGTCACTACTCGTTGGCTTTGTTCTACTGGTACCCAAAACGTGAATATTCCAATCACGTTTAATTTAAAACTTTCCTTTTTAAAGATCAAATCAATTATATTAATTGATTGTTGTAATAACACTTAGTCCTACTAGTTATCCTTATTTCGCGGCCGTTACCAACGTATTGTAACTAATATTTATATATAGGTAAATAGTACTGCGACCCTTATGTAAACAAATAATTATGATTTGGGCTTTTAGCAGTTCTTTGTTTAAGTGATTATTTACTTGCGTTATTTAAATTTTGCTTACAAGAGGAAAGTTTTTTTATATGTCAGCAGCAGACTGTCTTTTCAGTTAAGTAAACCATGTTCAGTATTTGCTTAGGCAAATCCTATGTTTTCTCTGTAAAGTACCCAAGTAAGTCTAATCTCTTCCCTCGTTATATATAGTCGATACTGTCAAGCATCGACGACTTAGAGTACCAAAGGTACCACAAACTTTTGTATTTATTTTAATTAACTAGAGTCAAAGGTTAATAATAACCAACAACCTATATGTTTTTTTGGTAATAAACCGACTTTCTGTTTAACTATCTACCTGTTTCATTTAATCAGCTTTTAGTATCAGTGTTCTAAAAGGGAAGTAAGTAGTAAGTATATTTGATTTTTATTATTTGGGCTCAATAATTGAATCGTTTTGATTTATTCACTTATCTTTATTCTAAATTGATTTAACTCTTGGTTTCATGTTTTTTTTTATTTTTTTATTATTATTGGCGAATTTCTGGCGTGCACCGCTGATTCATTAATCATATTTCATTTTTGTTTGCGAGGCCTAAGCCAAAACGAGTTCCATATTTCAACTTAAGAATTTTCCGACTTGTGGCGTCTACAAGTTGGTGGCGTCTTAAATAAATAACTCCCCTACTCTCCGATATTGGAGTAAAGGGCCTAATTTGCACGCTTCGACGACAACTTGTACTGACCTACGCATCGCTAATTGCAAATTTTGTTAATTTCAATATTAAATTTTTAATTTAACTTTGTTCATTCTTAGGTTCTTTTAATCTGAATTAAAGGTAACTAAATAACATTAGAATACAAGAAATAGCGTAGCAGCAGGACTAGAATCACATAATCCTATAACCTATTTGAGAAAAGTGGAAACTCAAAATTATTGGCTTATGTATTAGCAGATATATGCGATAAATACATGGTGAGCATATACATCTATATGATCGAATACCTTGTATAAGAGCGGTTTCTAATCAAACCTTTACACCTAATTCCTATCTTATTGTTGATGGCCAATTAAATTTATGATCAAATACAGCACTTAAATTAATGGTATCAAGTTCCTTATTGGAGTTGTGGGCATAAAGTGTGAACACCATTCTGGGCCTTGGGCTCTATCTCCGTGATAAGCCAAATCTTTAAGTAATTTAAAATAATATAATTAATATTATACAATATTTCACTGAATATGGTTCAATCAATGGAAAATAGACATCTTACTGCTAGTTCCCGATTATTTTAGCTTGGGGTAGGACATATTATTAATAAAAGTGATATTATTAGGCTGCACCCACCTGGCTGGCATCGTTCTCGAGAACTTTGAAAACCGTGATAAACCTTATTTTCTTATGGAGATTTTCTTGCAAAAATTGCGAAATTTTAGCCAAATCAGGAAAATATTGTTTTGTTTTTCTCTGATATGAGTTTCTGATGATTCAGAAAATGTTACTATTTTATTCATCGGGATACTACGAATAATTTAAATTACTATTAGCAAAACGTACTTTGAATCCAACGTCCATATAGGAAAATCGACACATAGTTATCGTCAACTAGTCCCATTATAACAACACCATTTTCTTCTCTGTAAATATAGGTCTGACCTACCTTTTGCCGGTGATTTTATATTAACGTGCATGCCATCTAATGCTCTTTCTATTACGTTTAAAAAGCTCTAACGATTTGTAAATCCCTATTGAATACGTTGCCATTCTTCAACTATTGCGGGCACCCATATAAAACACGATTTATACAATGAATCGCCCAAAAGATTCAATGACATTTCGATTTTTCTATTTAAAGTTTCTTGAATCTAGCTATTTGTGAAATGTATTATTACAAACTAACTAAAATCTAATGCATAGTTTAATATATCCTATTATATTGAAGAAACGAGACAGAAATGGCAAAAAAGTGTAGTACAATTTTGTCAAAATAAATAGAAAAGGAATATTGCCGCTTTATACACTTTACAGCTGAACAATGCCGTTAATATGTTTTCTCATCTATAAATGCAGTAATAAGAGATCGCTGGTCAACTAATTATCTATTCAACCAATCCAAATGCTCTGGTTTTGACAAGATATCGTCAACACTAAAATAAAGCATGCAATTCACATTTAAAATTTGAAGAAAAATTCTTGTACCTACTTATATTTTTAATTCCTACTGATATCTTTAATAACTGTACAAATGCGTTTAGATGGTACAAACATCCAATGTGAGATTTCCAGATTAGTTCATTGTCCAAATAAAACATTAAAATGTCTCCAAATGAACAATCAATACCAACCACACACAACACAGCAAATTTGGGGATTTGTTGCAGACTAATCCAATGATAACCTCTATAAAACTACTTTAAACAAGTTATTTTGGCAGGCTTCTGTGTTAAGTTGTGAATGTTCAGTAAGCAGAATATATGACGTATTGTCAGCCATCCCTTTAGACTGTTAGCTAGACAAGACATTTCCATGAGGATAAAGAAAAGCTAACCATGATTCCAGTGGCAATATTTGAAAAAAAAAACACAAACCTAGGGGCGTAAAATATGACACTACCCCCAACATACTCACGTTAGCATCTATTAGAAAAATAGATCTTAAAAAATTTCCACCAGCACTCTCTTCACAACATGGGCCTTCAATTAATTTAGACGCCTGGAGCGATCAAGGCATCTCAACCACTGGATTTTTTTACCAGTACTAGAATTTTAATTCGCTTTACGTATTTCCTCCTTGACAGTCAGAATCCCTGAGCACTCTTCAGAACAGTGGGTTCAAAAACTAAATCAGCAACCTGCTGAGACAATGGGGTTGCATCCACTCCAGCTGTATCTTTATTGGGTAGACTCGTTATCATATAAGCAAGCTTGCGAAAGTAGAGTTTTATACTTTTATATAAGTGTTTGCTTGCTTTTTTTTGCAAGTGTGGTAAAAGTAACTCAAACAACTTCCTCCTCTTCTGTTATTTTTTAATAAAATGTTGCTTCACTCCTTTTTCATTTAAATGAATTATTTCCTATATCATTTATTTTTCATTCTGTATAAATTTAGAATATTCTTATTTCTAGAATTCTCACGGACTTTATACAAGTATCTAAGATAGTTGAAGGATTCGTGTTCAAAGGAAAAAACATACCTTTTGGAGTTATAGCAAAGTAGCTTGATATTACGTCATTAATATCACCTTGCGTCGTCAATGGTTTTTAGGGTTCAGCAGGGATCGGAAGGTGATCTTTGTATGTTAGAACTGTTTAAGCCAACATTATGCAAAATCAGAAAAGTTATTTAGCGCCAGTACATTTGATAAAAACTAAGAAATCCGTGGCTTTAGCAGATTTTTTTTCAGGTGTGCATTATCTACTTCACCACTATGGTCTTCAAAGCTATGCAAACCCAAAGAGAGAACACTATGTAGTTTTTCGACCTAATATCAAGCTAAATATCATAAACACAATTTAGTTGGCATCAAAAAGGAATTAAATGAATTAATTCTAAAATGCTATTACATTCATTATAAAATCAATTTTGAAAATGTAGTTTGGGATGGATTATATGATTATAGGACCGGACGAGACAAGGGTCGGGAAAAGTGCTGACTCTAGTTTCACCGTAATGCTCTTATTTCCACAAAGAGCTATAATTTATGCGCTTTTATTGGCCATAAAAATACCTCGCCTTTAAATTATTGCTTTTGACAATCATCAACCTGGAATTTACCAGAACAAAGCAAAATTACAAATCTGCTTATAAAACATCCTAGTTATTCAATTCGTCTTTATCTTTAGCGGCTCACTAGGGATATCAGGAAGATAATTTGTTGCCAGAAATATTGCAGGAGAGGTAGTTATTAAAATTAGTAGCAATTTTTAGTGATATTCTATAAGCTAAAATGTTTATTAATAAAATGTTTTTAATCAGTCATCGTTTATTTTCATTATTAATAGAGCCTTATGCTTTATTATCTAATGCTTGTTATCTAATTTATTGCAGAGTTTCGATGTGCTAGGAGAGTGTAAAGCTATAAACACCTACTAAACACTGCGCGATTAGACACCTTCGAAAAAGGGGCGGTGTTTGCCCAGATGTATCGGATTAAAGTAATGTAGATCAGATAGTGTATTCAAATTACATGGGATTGTTCCCTACATTTGCTTTTAATTAGTATGCTTTATCCTCAGTGTGAATATGATTTGAATGCTGATTTTCTAAGACGCAGCTATAAGTGAGAAATACTTTGTAGAGAAAAGGCACACGAAAAACTTTAGTCAAGAATTGCAGAACACAAATAATAAAATTATGTACAGGGTTATCCAACGAGGACTAGACAAGGCGATTTTTTGACTTCCCGTGTACTTTTATAAAAAAACTGAAATAGCCAACTTATGTAATTTACTCCCGCGAATTCGGATATGTTCAGCAAAAAACAATTGAACATCAAATAAAAATCCTAGGGGTCACTTTGATATTTTATTAAATGGAACACCCTGTATATTACTACATCTTTGCACTTTCTAGAAAAATCTAAACACATTTTGTGTATAATATACCTATGCCTATCTTTAGCTGTTTACCAAATATTGACAGTTGAAAGTCGGGTATTTTGACACTTTGACAGGCTCTAAAATCTAAACCGCCCAATATCAAAGAAAGGGTTTGCACTGTCCTATCCTAAGTTTTCATAAACTATCGAATGACAGTATCTTCGAATTTAACCTGCGGATAAAATTAACCGGAACTTTTATAGCTCCGGTTAAATTCAAAGTTACTATCATTCGATAGCTTATGAAGACCCACGATAGGAATGTGCAAACCGGCGTTTTCTTTGATCTTGTGCGGTTTAGATTTTAGAGCCAAAGTGTCAAAATACCCGACTTTCATCTGTCAATATTTGGTAAACAGCTAAAGATAGGTACAGGATATTATACACAAAATGTGTTTAGATTTTTCTAGAGAGTCCAAAAATGTAGTAGTATACAGGGCGTTCCATTTGAAAAAAATATCAAAGTGACCCCTAGCACTTTTATTTGATGTTCAATTGTTTTTTGCTGAACATATCCGAATTCGCGGGAGAAAATTACATAAGATGGCTATTTCAGTTTTTTTTATTAAAGTACAGGAAAAGTAAAAAAATCGCCTAGTCTAGTCCTCGTTGGATAACCCTGTACAATATGTGCAATTTGTGCTTAGAAGTTTACTCCCACTGCCATTAAGTGACCTATCGAGGTAGGCTTTTTTCGCTTCCTATACATTAATTTTAAGTAGACTTACAATTTTTAAATTGCAATAATTGATTAGCCTTAGATGACATATTTTTCGACATCCTCAGTAAAATTTTAATGGTAGCTTGTAAGATTAAAGCGATCTTGTTTTGGGAGGCTACCAGAACATTTCCACAATTTTCGAGAGCGGATCTAGAAATACGTTAACCAGAGTATTGTCACACTGAGGCTCTACTCGATTGCTAGTACTAACATTGCTAGTATTTCGATCTTTTAGACGTTTTGCAATTAGCACCGGAAAGTCTCTGTCATATTCTGTTGGCTGCCTTATTCCTATGTTCCTGTTATTGTGCCAAGTCGGTTTTGCGAGTTGGTAAGACGATTTTTACTTGTTGCTGAGGTGACTGAACCTTGAAGTTGATATTCCGGACAATGTGAGTCTATGGAATGGTGATCTCCGCCACAGTTGACAAATTAAACATAACCTCTGTAGCATCCAGTTTTATGATGTGACCTCCAACACTTGGAGCACATCCAACTACGCTAACAGTTGGTGAGGGTGTGCCCGTGCCCTGGGCATCGATTACACCATCTGGCAGCTTTGACAGTTCTACGGTACTTCAGGAGGCACGAACATTCATGAAATATTTGCAGATTTGCTTCAAGTTTTTTAGGGTTACTCTAGCTTCCGTTACAACCTGGTAATTCTGATTTTCTTCATTTGAAAAACATCTTTAATTTTCACATTATATTCGTCAAGCAAGGAATTCTTCACTTCTTTTATGGCTTTTCTGCATACGTTGAGTGGTACTCAACTTTGCTTTAAGAATTCCTTTAAGGTTTTGCCAGTCCTTGCTGGCTGGTGTTGTTGGCAAAAATATATAATCGAGTTTGGGGTTTATTTAACCGGCAATCGGTAAACTTAGCTAGTTTTTAACTAACCACGAATTCTTTATGATTCACAGATCCCCCTTTTATAACGATGGGGAAGGGTTAGTATTTATTTAAACCGTAGCGATGTCTAAGACTTTGGTATGTTTCTCAACTCTCTTCTCGAGTGCATTGTTTGACTACTATTCTCCTTCCATGTCACTTAAAAGCTGGAACTTATTGCTGGTTTGTGCTGGCGAAGCACCCCAACATCAAGGTAGCTGTCAAGAGGTCTGGAAAAATTAATATAGTGAGGCACAAATAT
>MU182035.1:113704-137820 GCA_016904865.1 Pissodes strobi
TTAAACAAAAATAATAACTTTGACATCCTCTTTTTCTTAGACAATTAACTTTTGTACTAAGACAAATTAGGCTAAATCCTCATATATCATGCATAGGAATGCATTTTATATAGACCTTCTAGAGACATCCGATCCACCTACGATTACGCTTCTGTACGTTTATTTGACACATTGAGTTATGATAATAACTTAATAACATTTTTCGTATGTTTTTTTTTATACGCTGTGAAATTCGAGCTGCATTAATAGTATATTATGATATAAGTGTATAAGAGGGCCTTTAAAGCACGGGCGGCATATTTCAAAACACGACGCGCAGCGGAGTGTTTCGTAAGTCGCAAGGGCTTTAAAGGCCTCTTATACAAGTATATCATACGGTTTTTTTTTTATCACGAATGCATCATATTCTCAAAAATGTTTTACATTTTTGAGTTCTTCTTCTTCTTAAAGTGCCATACAGATTCCTGCGTAGGTATCCATCGCTTCTCTCACCATATGATTCTATTTATTGCAGCATTTTGCAGTGCCTGGAAGTCCGGTATTCATGTCCATTGTCGTATGTTTCGTAGCCAGGATAATTTTCTTCTACCTATTCCTCTTTTCCCACCTTCTAGTTTACCCTGAAGAATAAGACGTTGGAAATGATAACGTTCTCCACGTAGTATGTGTGCAATGTATCCAATTTTTCTTCTTTTGATGATTTCGAAAAGTTCACGGTCTACTAAACTAGCTATTCTCAGTATGTTCCTCGTTCGTCACATGATCAACTCACGATACTCTCAGCATCATTCGTCGCAGGGTCCACATCTCGAAGGCCTCAAGTTTGTTGATAATTGCTGTTTTCAACGTCCAAGCCTTGACTCCGTACAAGAGAAGGGACCAGACGTAGCACTATACCATCCTATATCTGAGACTGAGATTTAAGTTTTTATCTGTTAAAAAGCCTTAAGAACGTTGTTCGAGCTTGCTCGATTCTGCATTTTATTTCTTGATCTGGGTCCCATTTTTGATTGATCATGCATCCCAAGTATTTAAATTGAGTGACTTGTTAAATTCTCTCTCCATTTATGGATATTGTGGTATTTGGAGTATCGTTTCTACTTATGGTCATACATTTGGTTTTACGGGTGTTAATTTTCAGACCCAATCTTTGACTTTCTTCATTGACCTTATCTAGTAGACTTTGTAGATCATTTGCACTATCCACTAATATCACGGTATCATCCGCATATCGAATATTGTTAATGGGAATTCCGTTTACCTTAATGCCTATGGGACTGTCGGAGATTGACTCGGTGAATGCTCTTTCCACATACAAGTTAAACAACATCGGAGACAAGATGCACCCTTGGCGGACGTCCATTTTTATTTAAAAATCCTCAGTTGTACCTGCATTTTGAATTCGGATTTCAGCTCTTTGGTTCCAGTATAAATTGCCTATAAGTCTGATATCCTTTCCATCCAGTCCCAAGTCCCTAAGATATGATATGAGGAGATCGTGCTTTACATTGTCAAATGCTTTTTCGTAGTCGATAAAACACAAAAAGACTTCTTTCTCTGATCCTGGCAATTCTGCACTAATGTTTGGAGACTGAATATGGTTTCTCTTGTTCCAAAACCGCTCTTAAATCCAAATTGACTAGCACCACTTACTTCCTCACACCTCCTATATAGTCTCGTGTGTAGAACTCGAAGAAAGAGTTTAAGAAAATGGCTCATTAGGCTAATGCGACGATAGTCTTTACATACGGTTGTGTTGTTTGATTTCGGACAATGAGTCGGACAATGATATCAAGGTTTTGTTCGCTAACCAAATGAAACGTTTCTGAGTACATATCATCAGGGCCTGGAGCTTTGTTATTTTTCATTAGAGTTATGGCATGTTTAATTTCACTCTTTAATATACTTGGTCCTGATAGCGTTATTATTTAATTTTCGGGGTTCCCTGGTCTGTCATATTGGAAAAGACTTATGGTGTATTTTCTCCATGTCAGTAGTAGTTTTTCGTTGTCCAATATTATTTTATTGTTTTCATGCTTAATGAAACTTATATTTTTATTGTTACATATTCCAGCGATTTCTTTGACATTTTTATGGAGATGGAAACTGTGTCCTAGTTTGCTTAGATTTTCTGTCTCTAAACATCTTTCAGTCAGCCAATTTTCTTTTGCTGTTCTTATTTCATTTCGAATTCTTCTTTGAAGACTTTTATAGTCTGTATAGTTTTTGTTGATTTTACATTGCCTTCGTTTTTCCATTAAATCTAGAATATCATCAGTCATCCATTTGTTTCTCGTATGCCCTTTGGTGGTTGTGAGGAAGATTTCATTTGTTTTTTTAAAAACTTCTTTGAGTTCAAGCCAGTGTTTGTTCGTAACATTTGTATTACCAATACTTAACAATTCTTTATTAAGATGGTTTTCATATAATGATCTTCTTTCCTCATCTTTAAGTAGTTTTGGTTCTAATATCTTTTTAGCGGTTTTTTCTTTGGGTCAATAGTATGTCGGCACGTAGCGGATTGTGGTCAGATTCAATATCGGCACCTGGCATTGTGGTTACTTTAGTGATGAAATTTCTAAATCTTCGATTAATGATAATGTAATCTATTTGGTTACGAACAATGTGGTGATCATTGTCTTGCTGAGATTTCCAGGTGTATAATCGTCTTGGTGGGAGTGTGAACCATGTATTTGTAATCACAAGATTGTTCTCTTCGCAGTACTGATTTAACCTTTCACCTCATTCGTTTCTTTCACCTAAGCCGTAATCACCAACCACTGATCCCATTCTACTCTTACCAACTTTAGCATTAAAATCTCCTAGAATTATACTGATTTCTTTCGTTTTTGTAAGTCTTAGAGCACTATCAAGTTGTCTGTAGAAGTCTTCAATTTCTTCTTCTGATTTGTCTGCCGTTGGGGCATAAACCTGTATAATATTGATGTTCATGGGTCTACCAAACAGCTGAAATAGGAGTGCTCTTTCAGAAAGTGGGATGAAATTCTTTACTGACTTTTGTATGTTTTCATCCATTAAGATGTCACCGCCATGCTGATGGTCTCGGTCGGCATTATTGGTACCTGAGTAGTATAGCATTTTACCTTTTGATCTAATCATTCCATTTCCAGGCCAGCGGACTTCGCTCACTTCGAGAATGTTTATCTCCATTCTGTTCATTTCTTGGATTAAGTTGTCGAACTTTCCAGCTGCAAACGAAGTTCTGACATTCCAAGTAGCTATTTTTGTTCTCTTATCTAGTTGAAACCGGGAGATTCTTCGCACCTTTTGACCACTTACGGTCTGCCCGGGACTAGAGGCCATTTGTATTTGAGCTTCCAACATGATAAGAGTTGATCGGATGAATATCCTGGGAATATCCGTAAGGATCTTTAATACAGTTGGTTTCCTTTACCTTCTGTATCCCCCTGCCGTTAACCATTTACTGGCTCTTCCGCCTTTAAGAACAAATTCTCATCTCAAGGGCAAGGGATTGTCCCTATCCGCCACCTGGGGAGGCGCCCGATGGGGGACTAGCAACCCCTTTTTGAGTTACGTAGTTACTACTTAGAATAAAGCAATGTTGTTTTTAAATGTATCCTTTCATTTTGACATATAGTAATTTAAACGGCAGGTAAATATCTAGGTAAAAAAGATAGATCAAATATTTCTATAGCAACCTTTAAAAAGTAGGCGCATCATAAACATCGTTTTAAGCACGCTGCAGCGTGCGATAATCGTTGATTATGATGCATGCCTAATAAAAAAAGGTATTATTACGTTTAGGTAATACTTCAATAATAGGCACTCAAGGCGAAACACCTTGAAGTATGGGGTCACAGAACACTGAATCTTAAATAAATTAGCCAGAAAGTTAAAAAGCAGAGGAACAAAGATGACCAGAATGTCGATATTTTGGAATTGATTCAGATTCTATTAGAATAGACTATAGCAGCGTTATTAATTACCATTAGTAATATTCTAATTACTCCAGATGGTGTCATAGTACAAGAATACCAAAACCAAAACGACGACATTTTAATAACTAAAGAGTTTGATGGTAAAATTTGTCCTGTAAGCCACCAGGACCAGTCAATGGTGTTTCAAAAACATACCTAGATTATCTAATGTCACTCAAATCAATGAAAATGGAAGTACCTTGTGTAGATTTCGCAATCACTCGTCGAAAAAAATATGTTTACATTACTAAATATATACTCACTGAAAGCTCCGTTGGAGCATCTGGTAGTACGTAAAGCACTTAAAAAGAGACCAATCCTTTGGAAACAAAAATAAAATTTCTACACTGTGCAAGCTGTGAAAAGGAAAATCACTGCAATCCAATCCTGACAAAGAAAACTATCTAAATCAATTTTCATTATGAAAGAAATGCCGTTAAAAAAGGAGACAAGCGGCTGCATCAAGTAGAAGAAAAAACATATAAGGGAGTGTTCTATGGGATAACGTTGAATGCCGTATGCCAAAAGTTTATTTAGTAAGCTTTGAACATCTTACAGATGACTTCTCGGGATACGAAAAATAATGTTTCCATATCTGATCTAAGAAGGCGCCGCCGCCGCGCCGTGAGCTAGTAAACTAAATTAGCTGCAAACTGAAAGAAAATGCCAATTTTATTGTGACTCTACCCTCTGTGCCCGTCTATTTCTGTAGGTCCAAAACCTTTCGAAAACACTTAATAACAACAAGTAAATTCAGAATTATGTAATTTTAAAGTTACATTTTAAAGCAGTTCGAATCAATGAGGACAAAAACCCTTATGAATATTTTGAAGTTTGTAAGGAGATTTGTAAGAACTAGGTTTCGTGTTCCCCAAAAAGATAATTGTGGCATATGCGAATCCAAAAAAGAAAATTATGATTTCATTGAGGTTTCAAAACGTGTATATGAACATATTTGATCGAAAGTCATTTGTAACCAGAAATTTTCGAGATTTTAGATGATGATGATGATGGCTGCGTAATGCACAGTGCCTTCGGCGATCTGCGAGGTGAATGCGTCGAAATAGAGGTTGAATCAAGAAAATTTTTACGATATTATACAAATATTTGCGTGATAATATTGCAATAGATAGCGGCTGGAAGTAGAATAAAAATAGAAGTACCTTGTCAATGCTATTTTACTTTTCTTTCTATAATCTGGACATATGTGCATACATACTTTTCACATTGTATTTCGTATATCGAGGAGTCATCTGTAAAATGTTCAAAGTTTGTAACAGATACTTTTGGCACACGGCATTCAACGCTATCCCATAGAATACCCCGTTATATGTTTAGTCCTCTACTTGATTCAGCCGATTGTCTCTTTCTTTTTATTGCCATTTATTTCATAATGATAACAACCAGCTTATGAGTGTCTTTGTGTCTGTCTGATCAAGTAGATGGTGCAGAAGTACAAATAGATTAATGAGAAGAAGCTACTATTGTTTCGTTTCAAACATCATATTATTTTTTTTTTATAAAATTTATATTTAATTTTATGCATTTTAATGTGTAGAACTAGACATATGTGCATACATACCTTTCCATATATTCCATTAAGGGAACGTATGAACGACTTATTAGAATGAGAATTATATGAGCTCCAGTCAAATCGGAAACAATTATTATTAGAAACGCAAGCTCCAATCCAGTTAATTTTTAAATTGTTCAGTTATATTCTTCATTCTTTTTAGATTGGAATCAGAGGTCAAATGACATTCTTATTCCTAGTGATTGAAATTGGTAGATGGAGCAACTATTAAAATATCTATTTGAAGAAGAATAATTCTAACACAGCTGTAGATATAGCAAGTCGAACACATGTAAAGTCTTAGAGGTTAGTATGCCTTAGAATTGGAAAAACAAAAATGAGCTCTTGTTTATTCAAGTTTTATATACTACTCACGAAGAAATCAAAACTTAGAGGAACATAATTTCACGAAAATATCGTATATGATATTTTGAAAAGAAAGCATAAATTGAAACAGATGATCTGTCTGGACAGATCGAATATAGTCATATATTAATTTCGACCGCTCAATGACACCATAATTTTCTTTTCTGGATACGCATATGAAACAATTATATTTTTTTGGGCACACGAAGTCCAGTAGGTCATATGCTGATTCTTAAAAAAATCCCTAAAAACTTCAAAACATTCGTAAGTACATTTGCCCACATTAAGACGATCTGCTTAAAAAAGTAATTTCAAAAATATTTCTGAATCTGCTTGTTACGTGTTATCGAGAGGTTTTGGACCTACAAAAATAGATAGGCACATAGGGTAGTGTCAAAATAAAATAACATTTTCTTTCAGTTTTAAATTTAATTTTCATAATACCCCTCTGAAAACTATCATTTTCGACGTCTCTGTAGAGCAAAGAAAGTAAGTCTTTCCGGTGAAGGGAAAATTTTTCCAGTGCGGGCGCACGGGAAAAGTTTTATCCGTTCTCTAATTTCAAGTCCTAAATTTGCAGTTGTTTAGTTACAAAATAAGCATAAAGTATAATAAATTGGGTTAAAATTAGACAGCGATGAAGTATATAAAATTAATTTAATACATTTTAGCGTCAATAGTCTAATTTTTAAGTAAAATTATTTTATTTATTCTGACCTTGCTTGTCACAAATACATCACAACTAGCTGCCTATTCAATCACAATAATGCATACAAACAGATTTCCATAGCAACGCTTGATAAATATTAGATACCTGTGTCTTGCTTGTCTTCCAAGTTTGCTTATATTTTAATTCAAAATGTATTATAACATGATTTTGGATACATAAAATAATAATAATTTTATGTTTGTGTCTTGATTTCAGAGAGGTATTATGAAAAATATCGTTCATTACACGTCCAGAAACAGCTTTTCCCGCGCTTGCACCAGAAACTGTCGTGCCCGCACCGGAAGAGCCTAGTTTCCGGACTGGTAATGAAATATACTATTGCTCGATAGCTCATAGCTTCTTTCATCAAATATTGAAACATTCTATTTCGTATGTCATCTGTAAAATATTCAAAGTTTGTAACGGATACTTTTGGGACGCAGCGTTCAACGTTATCCCATAGAATATCCCCTTATATATTTTGTCTTCTACTTGGTTCAGCCGCTTGTCTCTTGCTCTTTATTGGCATTTCTCTCATAATGATAACAACCAGCTTGTGAGTCTTTGTGTCTATCTGATCAATGATGCAGAATTACAAAGAGATTAATGGGAAGAAGCTACTCTTGTTTCGTTTCAAAAATCATATTAATTTTTTTGTTGATAAAATTTATAGTTAATTTTCTGCATTTTAATATGTGGATTAATTATTCAAAAACTATATTTTAATAAGTTTCCTAAAAGAATATCATGTGCTCAAGAAAACTACTAATATAATATCTTATGGAACATTAACATTTACGTTAAATCCATTGGTACTTAAGATTTATAATACCAAATTTAATATGTAAAATGATATTTCAAGGATTATATGATTATATAGTCTCGGACAAGGGATAAGAGAAATGCTGACTCTAGTTTCATCTGGATATTCATATTCCGAAAAGCACTTTAGTTTGTGTGGTTCAATCGAGCTCAAAATGACCATCCCTTTGTGACCAGTCGCTGGTTATGTGTCGTAGGCATGGAGTTTGAAGTGGATAATGTCCCTATTTGAGCGGTTATTAATATAATACAGTTTCCAGGGATCCACTCTGACAATCTTCGAGTAAATGTAGCCTTACTAATCGTTCGACCCTCCATTAAGCGTTGTCGAAGGGATTACCCAAATATACCTAGAAAGCAAAATTGGATATATGTTTATTTTATTATAACTTGGAAGCATTGGCACATAGAAAGGTTTACGGCATAACAGAAAGCCGACAGAGAAAACTGAGAAAATTATAAATGAATATTTAAATTGTATTTTAATTAAAGTTAATATAACAATTCAAATTGTAATATTTTTATTTTAATCAATATAATACGTATTCGTTATTACCCATGTAATTTTTATGTATTTATTAATTATTTTAAAATAAGTGAAGTGAAATGAAAATATTGTCTATTATTGCTGTTAATTCATTTTTCCATGAGTTGCGACATGGTTATTCTAAATTAACCATCGAAAAATTATTATAAATTACTGAAACATCAAGTTATTGCAAATTCATAAAATTCTGATATATATTCATATGTTGACTTTAATCTAAACTATTACTAAACTACGAACAAAGTATTTACCCAATCATGAATCGATTCTTTTCGTATGAGTGCGATAAGAGGAAATAAAATATGCATTTTCAAATTTTATTTTAAACTTACAGGTTCCACTTTTAAAAAATTAAGACATGATTTTATACTCATCGATCCCCATTCGATTCCAAAAAATGTATCTAACTCGATATCTGGGACAAGGGATAGCGACTGGCAAGCTTCTCGACAAGATTTCAGATTCATGGTGGAGGGACCGTAATCTTTATAAAAAATAGTATAGCCTTTTGTGTTGTAAATAATAATGTATTTTTTATTGATATATGTACGGAATATTATTGCATTTGTTTAAATAATTATCTGATTGTTTTAGCGGTTTGTCGCAGCCCATCTGGCTCATCTTATTTTTTTTTTGGAATGGTTGGAGGGTGTTTTAGGTACAACAGCTCCACGTAAACATATTCTTAGGTCAAGAGAATTTAATCCAAGATTCCTAACTAATAATACGAATATCTGCAAATTAGAGGTTGCCCTTGATGGTTATAATTACAATTAGGCTTTAGATTTGCCAACTAGAAGTAGCACTACCATGACAATATCTTTTCGGATCCTGGGATGTCAATACACTCCATTGAGGCCCTTGATACGGGGCTTTTAGAACATAGGGGTCAGGTTGACAGATTTAATACTTTAATACTCATAAGGGAGCCAAATGCTTTTCTGAAGCAACTATGAAGATAAGGCCAATAAGAAAAAAAAATAGGCACGTTTTCTATAACAAAATTTCTCAAAAAACTGGGATTTTATTAATGCTACTAATGTCACTAAACATTTTATGGACCTTATTGAAAGGTATTTTGTGGAATCATTATCACAAAAATATAGATAGTTCAGTCCAGTGTGAAAAACTCACATGATTTTCGAATGAGCTAAAAGAAATGCTTGAATAAATTAATTTTTTGGAAGATCCATTCACGTAATAAAATAACGAAAATAATTTAAATATTTAACGAATTAAAAGCAGTATAAAATGTAATAAAGATGGCTAAGATAAGATCAAAGGAGAGAATATTAAGGCATTTGGCATTACACTGGAACAATTCAATGAGTATTTCCAGAAACTTTTTTTATGACTTGATTAATTTTGTGAACCCCTCAATTATTTCTTCATTTTCTGAAATAACCTTTAATCAAACAAAATATATCATAAGCAGCTCAAAAAACAAGAAGTGGCATAACATATACGAATTTATTGTTAAACTGATCAGAACAATTAAAGATAATATTATAAGCCCACTTACAAGCCTAATAAATTTATGCTTTAAAGAAAATAAATTCCCTTCAGTTCTCAAAAAAGCCATAGTCACTCCAATCTTTAAAAAAGAGAACATCTACAAACCACAGAACTATAGACCCATTTCGTTGCGTCCCATAATTTCAGAAGTAGTAGGAAAACTTCGGCAATCAAGTCACTAATTATTATGAATATAATAAGTACTTCACGATCTCTCAGCTTGGTTTGAAAAGGAACACGACCACACTGCTTGGCATGCTTGATCTAGTTTCATATATCATTGATTCTTTCCATGACTTGCGATTGTATACTATTGTATTTTGTGATTTGTGCAAGGCCTTTGACTATATAGATGCTCTTGCGAAAACTCCACAAGCACATCGCCTGTTCTCAAAGTGTGTACAATCGTATCTTGAAAACAGAAGATAGGCTGTGGAAGATTCTGGGGAGTTGTGACGGGAAGGTGTAACTAATATCGTTGACTGATCGCTAATATTAAGGTTCCTTATAAATTACCTCACTGGTATTAAAACTACAGGAAAGTACATACTTTGTACTGATAGTACCACAGTCTCTTTTGTGGCTAGTATACTTGAGGATTAGCGTGAGTATTTCGTGACTGCAAGCGAGGTGACTAAAGAGGCTTGTGTTTCGCTAAGTTGTGAGCAGTGCCAGTTTTTTGGGGTATACTTAAACCATCAGCTCCATAAGAGAGATCAAAGCTGTCAAAAAGCCTTTATGCAGTACCCTCAAACTTTTGAACCGTTTGGCTTACTGCGATGAAATTTGGAACGGTATTATAGGAGACAATTCTCTATTTTTCGAGCGAATAATGACAGCTTAGATGTCAAAATGACAATGACGGTTGGGGGCCGTTTTGATTTTTTAATGTTACGTTTTTTTAAATGGTCATGTGGCACTTTATCTTTAAAGGTCTTCATTCAACCATCGACTTAAAACATTTGATTCATATCAACCAATTTAAGATTTGATTTTTTGATAGCTAGTTTCAGGCGGTAAGTACTTTTTATACCACCAGATGCAACAATTAACTGTGGCGGCCTTGGTTTTTTTGATATTTGTTATCTGAAACGTGCCTGTCAAATGTTCTTAAGCCGAATTTACACGTGTCAAGTAGCTAAAGCAAGTTACTAAAACAAGTAGCTAAAATTTAGTCTGTTTATTTTAGCGGGCGTCTACATTTATTTTAGTATTCTTGTTTAGTTGTTGATTAGTGTTGATTTAAAGCATGGCCAAAAAGTTATGCGTGCAGCAACGCTGAATTGTATTTTGCAGGTATGTGGTGAATTATCAGAAATAATTGCAGAAGAAATGAACAAAAAGAAAAATAGGTATTGAGGGCGAAAATGGATGAGTCGACGAGAAATATATGGTGCTTCATCTACTTTGTTAAGAGAATTAGCATGAAGACGTAAGAATGCAGAAATTGGCTGAGAATGTCCAAAGAACAGTTTGAAACAGTTGAACAGTATGAAATTATGAAAAACAACACTGTAATGAGATCGGCTATTCCAGCGAATCCTTCTATTCCCATGATCTCCTGAATCTCCTTATACGCCGAGTCCCGAGCTTTTATTTTTATAAATGGCAGCTCCTGTATCCCATAAGCATCGCCTTTCCCGATATTCTTCTACAAACTTTAATCTTGTCGCTTCACTCCAACGAGACATTTTTTAAGCGTCGCGCAAACCAGAGAGGTGGCGGGCGCGGTGGCGGTGGCGGTAAAATACTGTACGAGTATTTGCCAGATCGCTTCTGTTTGCGGTCTTTAATTAACTTACACGCACAGTATTTTACCGCCACCGCAACCGCGACCGCCACCGCTCTGGTTTGCGCGACGCTTAAAACACGGCACCAAATAAAACAAAAACAATTCCCGCGGTCTGTACTAATGAACTTGACTAAACTGACCTGTCTACACGCGTTTAGTCGACGTTTTAGTTGCTGGAAAATAGAGCGGGGGAAACTACTTGCTCAAATATATAGAAATTGATTCTATTCAGCTGACTAAGCAGTTTACTAAATTAGATACTTGTGCAAGTACTAAACCAAGTTGTTTACACTATACAAGTTACTAAATTTAGCTACTTGATTTAGTAACTTGCTTTAGCTACTTGACACGTGTAAATTCGGCTTTAGAACTTGAAGGTCTTCATTCAACCCTCGACTTAAAACATTTGATTCATATCCACCAATTTAAGATTTGATTTTTTAATAGCTAGTTTCAGGCGGTAAGTACTTTTTATACCACCAGATGCAACAATTAACTGTGGCGGCCTTGGGTTTTTTGATATTTGTTATCTGAAAACGTGCCTGTCAAATGTTCTTAGAACTTGGATAATATCATTTAACCCAAGGCGTGTACGCTGGAATATAAAATACAAGCCATTATCATTTATGTCGAGACTTATCGGAAGCGAGAGTACATCCACCCCACAAGTCCGTTATGGGTCATAATTAAACCAATAGAGTTAATTGGCGGAGCTACATAAGCGAAGGGAAACTTATGGCTCTCCGCTCGCTTTGCTAGCTTCGGGGGCGCAACCAATTAAAGCTAACGAAAACTAACCCAAGACATGCCCAAATCAGTTCTAATCTTGCAGAAAAAGTTATTGGCTTTGTTTTTACATTTTTCAAATTTAATAAGTCGCATCTAGCTCCACCCATTAACTGTCACTTTAGTGCATTCCTATTGGTTTAATTAAGACCCATAACGGAAATGTGGGGTGGATGTACCTTCGCTAATCGGAATTATCACGCTGCTGTTCAGGTTCACATCTTCAATGAACGCTTTCCGGAACGGCCCATGTGCAGGAAAAGCTTTTGTCAAAATTTCAAGGATAAGGTACGCTAAAAGATGCCCCAAGATCTAGAGGGCACAAAATTAGCGAAAACGTGCAAGTGCAGCTCGTAGCTCAAATGGTAAATAACCCCAGCATTGTACTAAGCAAGTAGCTGAGACATGTAATATTTCGTGTTTTTCTGTTAAGAACATTTTAAAAGTAATAGATTTCAACCTTATAAGACGATCCTGACAGGCGATTAGAGTTTTGCGAGATTATGGCGCAAAGGATTGAGGCATGCTTGTTTTAGCGATGAGAGTGCCTTTTTTGAATGGAAGAGTCAATACTCAAAACTGCAGATATTAAAGTGATGAAAACCGCCATCTGTTTCGCGAAGAACATATTCAGTTTCCTAAAAAAAAATAATTAATTTTAGGACCCATATTTTAAAAAGGAAATTTGAATAGCGCCAATGCTCCACTTATTGAAAGTGTTGTTGCTTAAAATACATTTGAATTCCACTTTGGTGCCCCGTCCCACTATTTTAGATATTTTAGAAATTACTTAGATGCAACTTATACGGATAGGTGGATTGATCGCCGATGTACAACAGAGTGACCAGCTCGCTCAACGGATCTGATACTCTTCGATTATTTTCTATGGGGCTAGCTAATCTAGAGTTTATAAAATGGTTTCAGATTCTCTGAATGAACATCGACAACACATTCATTATTTCCCAAGAGGGCGAAGGCGAGCATTTCTACCATCTTATAAAATAAAAATTTGACGTTTTTCTGCTTTTCTCAATAATTACTATACTATTCTTAATTATTTTAATTAGTTTGTAATTTGGTTCGATGAGGATAGGTTAAATTAAATTATGCTTTTCTCAATTATTATAACATTCTTTTTAATTAGTTTTGTAATAATTAGGTACTTACCTAAAATAATAAACCTGCTTCAAACATTGTTATTAGTTGCTATTTGAGAATGTATGAATCAAATATTTTCAAAGTTAAAAAGACCTTCAAAATGAAGTGTCACATGACCAACTCTTCCATTAAATAAATTAAAACTGTCCCTAGCTGTCATTTTGATATTTAAAGTTATCATTATTTTCTCAAAAAATAGAGAATTGTCTCATATAATACCGTTCCAAATTTCACCGCAGTATACCAAACGGTTGAAAAGTTACAGCGGGAGCACGGACTTTATGGATATTCAGCAATCTGACAGTGAACGTTTTACAAGTAATCCTGAGAATAATATGCTGTCTTTCAGTCCAATTGGTCCATGCTATTTTTGAATTGGGACATTCGGCATGGACGTTGAGAATTTTTGGCTTGCAGCCTAAAGCTGTCAGAGTTTTCGCAGGCCTTATATACAGAGACCATTGCGGGCAAGCATACAAGTCGCTGGGGATTTTCATTCTCTCATCACTGTATATCTTTGAGTAACTTATGTTTACACATAAGAGTGGTGAACACTTCAGTGCCCATGAGAACATGGATGGGTATGACACTAGGCATAAAGGAGATCTAGTACCAGCCTACTTGAAATTAAAAGGTGCCAGATTGGGACTTTAAACTTTTCAATAAATTGCCAAATAGTTCTAAATGACTTCTAACATCTCAATTTAAACATAGGGTTATTGATGATGAAGAACGCTTTTTATAGTATTATAGAGTTTTCCTCACTTAGCTTTTAACAAAAAATGTAATATTGCAATTATGTTAAAATATATGGTGTCCATTGGATCTTTTCCCTAAAAGATTTTTTTCATTCTTGTTATATTTCTGACGTGTGTTAGACAATTTCTGTGCATTAGAATTATAAAACTATTTTTGATTTGAAATGTAAAATTTCTCTGAGCTGGTATCAAAATTATAATTATACTGTATTTAACGCCATTAGTACATAATGGCTAATTGCTTCTTATCTCAGTGAATGCTATGATACATTCTTTATGCAATAAAAATGTTTACAAAGTGATATAAGTGGTTGCAAAAAAAAACCGAAAAAAAATATCATCAAATAAAAGAAAGACTTGCAAACCCACATTAATATAATTTATTCCCGGAATGAATCTCCCATTGAAGCAGCATTTGATGTGAACTAATTAACACCTTATGCGCCTTCCGGAGTCCAGACTTACATACACACAATTTAAAAAAGCGGTGATATGTATAAAGCTGGTTCCAGTAGATGAAATTAAATGAAAATATACAGGATTGGCCACTCTTATCTCACACAAAAATTGCCGTTAATCACATGTTCCCATAACGAAATTAAATGGCTTTGTTGGACCATGACGATTATCGACTAAATGCATTTTGTAAATAAAACAACGAATCTATATAAGCTAAGAAATATACCATTACAAAATAAATAATTAAATAATGTGACTTTACTTTATAGACTTTCACTTTTATCACAGAGGTATTATAATACTTACGTACTGTAAGTAGAATTAGTATTACTAATCTTTTAGTCTTTACATTATCTGCAAGTAACCTAACTGCAATAATTTTCCCGCGACTGAATACGAGAAACGCGGTCTTATTCTTGTAATTCATTTAACGATTCGTTTCAATAATGGTATTTAATTTTAATTGGATACCAATAGCCTTAAAAAAATCCAATCAATAAATTTGTATCTACAAAGCTATTGATTTGTATTCCTAAATTATATGCCAACTGGGACAGGTTCTTAATGCCCTCTTCCCAAAATTTGTATTCCCTAACACATAATAACTTTATTCAGTTAATTAAAAAGGCAAGAAGTAAAGAAAAGCCCTTGATTGAAGGTATGAAATAAAACACTTTCAAATTTTCCTCGCAGATGTAGCCATTTCAGACTGCTCTTATTTAAAAGCATTTCAGAAAGTTTAGCCAATTTAAATAATAAAAACTTTATAGAGTCAATTTTTCGTGGCTGCCTTGTGATGTCTTTAACTTTTTGATCGTGAAAACTTTCAAGATGTAAAGAATTTATAAAAGTACCTTCGCGGAATTCGAAAAAGTTTTCAGCACTTTTTAAATAAAGGGTCGGCTTATTTATATCAGTGTTGGGAGATTTATTCGTGGGGTTAATGGTTTGATTATACATATATATTAAAGCCATCCAAACGGAATCAAGACAAAAATAATCTTCATATTAAATTTTTAATTATTATAGAAATTAAAATCATGCGGTTAGAAATCAGAAATATAAAATATAAAAACTATAGATTTAAGAAAATTATGACATTAATGAACTGAGCATTTTTTTCTCAAAATGTGTCAAAATACACACATACACAGTGGATAAAACCTTTCCTTCTATATATAATTTGAATTATTTTAAATTTCTCTTCCCTCCCCCCACTCCCAAATTATTAATTTATACCTTATAAAGGATTCTTCTAAAAACCTATATATACAAGTGTTAACACTTTAGGATAATAGAATTTGTTAAATAGGATGGCGAATTCTTTGTATTAGGTAAGAAACATGCTCAGTCCACTTCAGACACTGGTTTATTACAAGTCGCAGGTATTTCGCTTCAGTTACACACCTAATTCCATTCTGATCATCAATCTTAATTGTATTATAATTTGCTCTTCTTATGCCGTTTAAAGGAAATGCTAAATAGTTTGCTTCGGTATAATACTTTAAAGGAGTTCAGCCGTCTACCCTCATCAACAATTCCCCTTAACACTATTTCCCTACTATCTTCAACGTTTTGCCATTGAAAATAAGGGCTGTATCATCAGCATATCAATGATTTTACCCATGATATTTAAAAAGTGTTGGGCCCAGATTAGCACCTTGTCGAATCCCAATTCTTATACTTATCGGATCGCTCATGGTGTCATTTAGCTCTAGGATTGATATTTGCATGTTTTTCTTCGCTTTTATTTTGAATATTCCCAGAGAATTGTAGATATCAATGATATAGGCTATCCTCCCATTTTTGCAATGAAAATATATCCGGTCTATTATGGCGTATCGTTCTGTCCGTAAATATGTCAGTATTCCAATATATCTTAAACATTTTCGTTTTAGGTTACAGGTCAGGTATAAAGTCGGGTAAATAGGTGTAATACCGTCATTTATCAATTTGCAACGTTTTTGCTAAAAAGCTCTTGCTAATGATGTACGCTACCTGATTGTGTCTGCTAATGTAATCCCTCAGAGGCAGATTAGTATATCCTGATAATAAATATAATTGACTGGCTAGCTAAAAAACACATGCGCCATCGCCATTTATGGCCTCAGATACCCGGTAGTTATGTTTAGTGCTGACAGTTTGTTATCTGAAGACTAGTCCCCAACGCACCTATTTTTATGTTTGTTCCAAACTCTGTGCAGTTTCTCTGATTCCTGGTTCTACTGAAAGGTTTCAATCTTTTATAAATCAAAGATACAAGTGGAGTATATAAAAAGCACCCATTCAGTACAGAAAAATTACTTTGTCTCACAACAATAAACAGTGTTTCAATTACTATTGAAAGAAGATAATTACGCTAAATATATACCGTAGACTCTAGCCGTTAAAATCCAACCAATCTATTTGAAACAAAATTAGTATGATCATTCCAGAGAATCAGCATTATTTATTTTTAGCTAATTGATATTTTGCTCTAGTATGACACGAAACTCGGATATTTGCCAAAATCAATTGTGTTTGGTTTCATTAAAATGGCTGCCAAATCTAGACATGAGAAAAAGAATAATACCTATTAAAGCTAGACTCCATTTTAATCCATCATTTCTCTTTTAAACAGACTTGCCGTCTGGCCTACATAGAATAAATACCAATCCAAATATTCATTAAATCTCGATTCGTTGCGTCTCGTCTTCTCAATAAAGCAGCCGAAACTTAAATCAACAATAACCTTTAGTTTAGGTATATTTACAGAAAACTTTGTAATACGTTTTACTCTAATATTTTGTACTGAAGAAAAATAAATTTTTTTATCCCGTTTTCAAACAACTTTCATCGATAAGGTTTTGATTTACCACATATGGCCATCGTTGGGAAAACCTGCCGGGATTTTTCATATTTTCCAATACTTTCTGTAACAGACTGCCCCTAGCCGCAAACTGTGACTGCTTGATATATTGCTGGTGTAGAAATAAAGTAGCAAATTTGAATTGCAAACTTTGAGAATAATTAATTAAAATCATGAAATTTTGTTTTATAATTCGCGATATTTCTCTATTGCTTTTTTGATATGACGTTTTGATTATCTATTATTTAGATTGGATATAAGAACCTAACGGAAAATTAATGTTTTAATTGGTAAAACCCCATGTTCTCATCCTTGCAAAGAAAGAACTCCAAAGCAGATTATAAAGGGTTTTGCCAGTAATCGGGATTACAACCTGGACAAGAAACTAAATTAATGCAACACTATAACTGACTCAAATCTCTTTGACTAAGTTCACCATTCCAAGAACGGCACCTGAGGAGAAACGCAAGTCAGAAATCTTAGAATTTCGATAAACCAGTTCATAGATAGATCTCTGCTAGAAAAGAGACCATACTGTTCAGAAGATAGGTTGGATCAACCAATGCCAAACCTATTTTCTTCAAGTATGGTAGCAATAGTAAATTCAGTTTATGTATCATACATAGTTAGTTATCAACGGATTTTATGTACTTTGAAAATATATGCATTTTGTGCATGCTTGCTTGTTTTTGATCGAGAAATGCATATTTTAAGAACTATTACATATCCAAGCATGCTTATAATGATAGTTGATAGTTGTTTTTGCCAGGTATTTTTATTTGTATTTGCATCTTTCCTTCTATATTTATCCTCGCTTTAATTAATAATTTGATTTTTACTTTATGTTATATTATATTACTTAATCTTATTTTTTATGCTTTGTAGACGAGAGATTTGTTCTTCTAACAATAAAGCACATTTTGACTATTGTCTTTTGACTAATATTCATATAAGTTGGATGTAAATTGATATAGGAAAATTGCATTTGTCGCAACTTAAATTTATTTTTATTCAATACTCAATCCCCTAATTTAGGGAAATTAAATTTAGCAAATAAGAAATTAATTAATTTAATAGAGCATATTTTTGTTTTATTGCATAAATCCTGCATAATTAAAAAAAATTATTAAAAAAAAATTCAATATATATGCGTATATTCCTAAGGTTTTAGGTTGCATATAATCCGGTCTTTTATCACAAACTCTATATAATTAGATGTTGTTGAAGGAACGTCAAACTGGTGAGAGCAGTTTGATTACGGGGAGTGACGCCCCCGCCATTTCGGGATGCCACGGGATGTGGCCCATCAAATCCCATCGTCCTCCCCCAGACTGGAGAACACCGAAGTATTAAGTCTGGAGCTGATCAATGACAGTTTGTGAAAAGAGGGGCTGCATTGTATTAGCAGGTAGGAATGACAAACTGGTAAGAGCAGTTTGATTCCGGGGAGTGACGCCCCCGCCATTCCGAGTTGCCACGGGATGTGGCCCATCAAATCCCATCGTCCTCCTCCAGGCTGGAAAACACCAACGTACAAAGTCTGGAGCTGATCACTGGGAAGTGACCTAACAAAACACATTCTTACCCCTGACAGACTAGGGACCACCAAATAAATGAGTCTGAGGCCGATGCTTCCAGTGGAGGTGGCCCTAGGTGGTAGATGCATAAACCTACTCGCATCGTCCAGTGAAAAACCACCCCACCAGAACTGGGAAGCGCTAACTAGTTTTTCCGAATCACGTCCTGCTTCGGCGCTGGTAGTTCCGGGTTCCACAGTAGGAATATATGGACATGATGGTGCTTCTAGGATCAAAATATTCCGGAAGTAAACTCCCCGGCCATTCGGATCTCCGGGCGATGTGTGGTCCTGGGAGCCCTTCATTCCGCATTTCACCGACAGCATAGATGCCGAACCAATTTAGAATAGAATTCTGCAACATACGAGGCCTAAATGCAAACATAAATTCGATACACCAACTTCAAGCAAATAGACAACACATACCAGCCCTTACAGAAACACAAGTATGGTCTACAACAACAGTAAACTACCCTTATCCTGGTTACGACTTACATACCCGATATAGACATAAGTTCGGAATGTGCCTTTTTGTCCGATGCGACTATTCATGTCACCGCGAGAAAACACTCGAACCGAACAACCTTGACGTCATGTGGCTCAAGTTCACCACCAAGGGATTAACTAAGTTTATATGTTGTCTCTGGTGCCCTCCGAGCGATTGAGCTACCAAAGCTTTTTTACTTACAACACTAGCTATCACTTTTGACTCAATACAGGTCGATCACCCCAATTTAGAAATAATCGTCCTGGGAGCCTTCAATGCCCACAACACCAACTGGCTCAAACATCAAAACAAGGTCGACAATGAACCTAGAGAAGCTGAAGCATTTGTCATCAGCTGCGAGCTTACTCAACTTGTAGACGAACCAACTAGAAACTCAGATAGGGGCGAATTCGCCGCCCTCCTGGATCCTTTTCTAACCACCAATCCTGACCAGTACACAATTACAGTTGGTCCGCCATTAGGTATTTCCGACCATAAACCCATTACAACGATTTGTGAATTGCCACTTCTACAGAAGGATTCACCATTGCCTCGCAAAATCTGGCATAACAATTCTGCAAACTGGGACGATATATGGGAGTTCTACCTAGATTTTCCTTGGCTCGAGGTCTGCTTTGGCACTGACGATCCACCAGCCTGCTGCGAAAAGATCACGCAAGTAATTTCCTCAGGAATGGAAGCATACGTCCCAATTTCCATCAAGTTACCGTCAAAAGGAAAGCCCTGGTTCGACAGAAGATGCGAAACAGCTGTAGGTAGGAAAGCCTACAAGTACTGGCAGCAAAATCAGACCGCTGGAAATCGCAATTATTTTGTCGAAGCGAGAAACGAATGCAAGAGTGTGATGGACGAAACTAAGGACAACCACAATCAAAGGATCAGGAATAAACTTATGCGACGTCCCAGTGGCTCCAGGAATTTCTGGTCGGTAGCAAAGCCAGTAAGTAGTAACTTTACAAAAACGTCTCTCCCATCTTTGATAAACGAACATGGCATCATGGCGACTACAGCCAAGGAAAAAGCAAACATGCTCTCCAAAACGTTCTCATCGCACTCTTAGACTTCCCCCAAGACAAGGCTCTCCCCGCCATATCGAACACGAACGAAAATGTTTTTGAAATATTTCCAAATTTTTCAAGTCTTCTTACTCACTCTTTCCTAGAATCTTCGTAGGTAATATTGTTATGCCGGGCATACACATTTGGCCAAGTTTGGCAAACCTCGGCCAACACGAATGTGTGTGAGGTCTGTTTGTCGGGGTTGGCCGCGGCTTGGCAAAGTTTGCCGGTGTTCGCTTCGTTTTCGGTAAATCGCGACAAATCATAGGAATTCGAAGAAGTCTGGTCCCGTCCACAAACATTTTGGCGATGCGTCCATTGTGTGGTTGCCATAATTGCACACGAATGATTCGCCAAATGTTTCGACAAATGTTTCGGCAAATATATTGGCCAATGTGTATGTCCGGCTTAACATAACAATTTAGCACGAATATGTAACAGATAGAAGTCAAATAAAGTCAATGATTCCATCCTTAATACCTTGCGACTAATTTCCTATTTCGGCGTAAATATACCTTAAAAGTATTGTTGGCTGCCTACGGACGCGTTAAATATAATGCACTTTGGAACGTTTAATGAAAAGGGTTATTCTTGAAACGTTGCCAGATGTTTACTTGGCAAAGCGGTTGCCCTTTGATTTTTACGTGATTACGATTCAAGCCAACAGGAAAATACATAATTAATTGATGTGCTGCCCTTGTCTTGATATTAAACGACTGTTTTTCGCTTTCGCGTTAAAAATACGCAGTCAAGATATGTTATTAAATGCATATATTCCCTAACTTAACAACGTCGCGTATTAATATATGGTTTTAGCAAAAAAAAACCGACTGGAGCTAAAGGTACGTTTATGATCGAATCACCGATTTATGCGTCGAACAGATTTGGTGTTAGAGTCTTAAATGGCTGCCGTTCAGAATGAACTTGTTTCTGTTGTTGGTCCTTGTTAATGATGAATTTATCGTTGGCTTACTTTGTCTTACCAGCAATGTATAATATCATACAGCCTTAGATACGTTTCATTGCATATTGTAGATGTTTGTAAATTTGGCGACATCAGCTGCTGTAGTTTGCGTATGATTACAGGACAGTGTGGAACGGGCTTATGGTTCGAGTTTTTTTCTAGCTTTTTAACATCGAATTTTACGAGCTAGTTGCTGGTTTTTGGCTCGATATCGTCCTCTTTCTTCGGCAAACCTTCTTAGGAGGTAGTGCGTATATATGTCTGATAAAAGTTTGAGAATTTTTAATTTACCCTGAAGGGGAGTATACTTTTTCGGGCGTTAGAGAGTGGCGTAGTTACTAGGTTGCTGTAGAGAAATTATTTAACTGATTTGACTGGATTGGATGGATTTTTGCCTAAAGTCAGGATTTGTAACTCGCCACGTGCAGTGTCTTCTGGAACAAAGTACGCCGTTTCCTTCTTCGAGGAATTCCTGTAGAAGAGAGCGTTTGCTCCCCAATGCGTCATTACCATCGAAAAACCCGACGTAGTTAGGTTTTTTTTTGTACGGGAGCCAGTTTTCCGGGGAGTCATTTTTGTTGGAAGCCAATTTTACCAGGAGCTATTCTGGCTGGAGCTATTGTTGCTTGGAGTTGTGTAGCAAGCAAGCTATTGTTGTTTGGAGCGAGCTTGCTTGAAGAGAGACTGAGTAGCTAACCAAGTAGCTGTCAGTCAGTACGATTGGTTGTGGTTTATTGGTACCAACTGTAGCCATAGAGGTATGGGGATTACCTCAAATGCCACTGAGAGTTTATGGTCCCAATGTGCATAGCTGTAGTCCGCATGCAGAAGGCCGTAGGTGACATCGGCGAAGACCAGTTAAGATAAGTTTAGGTTATAATGGTGATCTGTTTACCTAATGTTGTTGGCGTGTTATTAGTATTTTCCAGCGTGTAGTAAATTGCGTGTTTTTTTTATTTCTTTCTCCGAGATATTGATATTATTTTTGGAACTGATTAGGTGTTCGCAAAGCTTACCAATGCGTATATAAATAACTGCGATATTTACTAGTGTGATTCAATTAATGCTCATAGTTTTTATGCTACATTTAATTATTCTTACAGTTTGATTTATATTGTGGTAAATGATAACATTGACGTTCTGACTGACTAAATGTCTGGATATAGTAATTTTACATAATGGTATCTCTTAAGCTGAATATTTAAGGGTTACTTATGTACAACTGCGACTCGAATACCATGGTACACGTGCAACGGAGTTAATAGTAATAAGTATTATCCTGATAACTTTAAATTATTAGTTGATGTGACGATAGATACCTTATGCATATTGCGCTTATTTTTAATTAGTTGGAATTGTTTTTTTTGATCTTCTGTAATCATTTATTACGTCATACTGTTACATCTGATATGATCTAGTTCAATATTCGTGAGCATATATCAAGTTATTAAGTGTTTCCAATTGAGATATTTTACCTTTTGTTATATATTTACATCATTTTGTTTATTGAAAGAAATAGGACAACACGTTGTCGTCTAACATAACGAACGCCAATAAATTTAAACCTGCACGAACGTGACCGTCTTTTATTTGCTCTTAAATGTCTCAACCCAACCAGTGTAGTTGATAGTAGTTGATTTTAAAACGCCCTTGCGTAGCGGATAACCATCGATTTTAGATCGCCCTTATGGATTCTTAAGACCGAGGATCTTCCTGTTTGGATCTGCGGATTTGGACACTTCAAACTGGTGGCGCCCTGGTCAAGAGTAAGTAATTGACCCACTCCCACGCCGACAAGCAAGTTGGAGCACACATGTTGCGCTGGCCGCATCCATAAGGGTAGGTATCATATTATTCATTATATCTCGCTAACATATTTAAAAAGGTTTTACGCGCAACAATATCAAAGACAATCATACTACGAATATGATTGTCTTTGGTAATATGCTTATGCATGTATGTTAATAAATAAGTTATGCAAGAATCTGACCTCAAATGGGAACCCATAAAAAATATTGGTTTCATTAATAGAGTGTAACTTATTTATTTTACATCGCTTAATAGAACCAAATATGCGCACGTGTGGCAGCTATAGAATAAATATTCTCAGTCATAGAATCGGCCCTAACTGTGGTCATAATATTCGAGAAAAATCATTTAATAAATCAAACTAGTAAGTGTACTTCAACGACTACAATAGTAGTTATGCTATTGAGAACGTTTAATGATTGTACCCTTGAATAATTACGTAGTTTGATTATGAACATGTGAATAAATTTGACATTTTACATTCTTATTCTACAGTTATTTTCGATTTGTCGTGAATTACCACAATTTCTAAAACTGTACTCTATTTACATAATGCCCATTCCAATCAGAAGCTGGAAATATCCTGTAACGTGCTTTCGGATATGTTCCGCTACCAATTTAAATAATATAATAGTATGAGTTCTCCTTCGTTTAAAGTAATTTGGGGTTTTATTTTTATTGCTCGAGCCCTTTCTGAGTCAATATTTCCGAACCGAATTCAAATAGCTATTATGTTCAAGCCGCAGCGATCATTGATTTTTCCCCTTTTTGATCGAATACAAATGTATAGTAATAAGGGACTTCAGCGGCAACTCGTTAGTTCTACGTAGGTATCTATTTTGTATGTGTATTGGAACTCTATTGGGATTTTCAATTTGCTATGCAGCTACAAAATGCTAAGTGCACTTA